>RCUC01131279.1:0-51246 GCA_003697995.1 Taxidea taxus jeffersonii
TGAACCTGGATGCTTTCTTTTATTTTTCTGACAGTTCTCTCCTCCTCGATAAAGCAATAACACTGCTTTAAGTCTGTTGCCTAATAGGCACATCATAGTCCTCTCCCAGATGGTGATTTTATAGGAAAGTTTGTATGCATATCACCCAGTCTATCTTTTAAAAAATAAGAAATTTAAATGTATGCTGGAGCTTATGACAATATATTGTGGCATTTTATTTTAAAAATTGGGGAAAGTTGCATATTTTTTTAAAAGTAGGTATTTGAGTAAAAAAAAAAATTGAAGGTACTTTTTTAAGAAAAAAATTTATATGCCACAGTTTACATAGACATTTCAGATTTCAACATGTACTCTTGGATATGATGGTTTCTTTACTTGGCCAAAATGCATGTAAAGCATATCTTCCATCTTAGTTCCTTGTGTTTGCCTTCGTGGTCTTTTATATATTTTTTATTGTATCTAAGAAAATTATCTTCAAAAATAGGTCAATTTGGACGTATTTGTCATAATCATACAAAATGTACAAAATTAAGTTTAGCCCTTTTCTAGCAAATAATCTGTAAAAAATGCTCTTCTTTAAAATTCACCAAATTTGTATGTGGGAAGGCACTCAAATGATTTTGTAGGTGCCACTGCAATATTCCCTTTCAGGTGTGGCCTAAATTTCAGTCTTAAGAAGGAAGTGCTTGTCTGCTCCTGGTCTGAAAAATGTAGGCATTTACTATGTTTTAAATCACAGTGAAACATGTATATAAGCCTATAAAAATGGTATGTGCAATCTGAAAGCCTGTTATTTTCTATGTAGACATACACACGAAAGGGTTAAATTCACAGCCTTACTAGTTCCTTGCTTCCAGTATTTCAACTGGTCTCCTCCCCTCATTATTATTATTATTATTATTATTATTATTATTACTACTACTACTACTACTACTACAACTATTATTTTTGCACATAATTAACTACCCTTCAATATGATTCTTAAGGAAAAAGTGCTGTTTCTGTGGTATTGTATTCTCTAAATAATCATATTTAATTTTTTAAAACAAGGTTGCAGTTTCTAATTGTTCTGTTCCTGTGTTTTTTGCTGGTGTGTATTAAAAGCAAGATTTTCTTTTTCATGGTTATTTAATACATTAGCTGCCTGTAAATATTTCTTGTTATAATGCTCTGGAATGTGTTGTAGAAGTTGTATTAGATTAGTTTAAAGCCTTGTTTGAAAGCCACATTGTTTTGGTTATTTCTATTAAATTAGAAAATTGAAAAAGTTTGCAGATGAATTCCTTTTTTCTTCCTCTTTGAGTTGAGATGTAATCATTTTAAGTTTATTTGAAAAATGTATACTGTGTGTCAGGCACTGGAGATACAGAAGTGTCCCTGCCTTCACAAGTGTTGTTTAGACTCTATGAGAACAATGCGTGTTATGATAGGGATCAACACAGAATATAGTAGGAAAATACAGGAAAGGCTCTAACACCAAACTTTGTTGGTCATGGAAGTGATCTCTTTCACTTCAAAAAATAGGATAACAGGGGACCAGGCAAGGAATGAAGAGAGAATAACATATAGAAAAGTCTGAAAATGAAAGGGAACGTACACATTTGTTTTCTGGGACCTGAGAACTTCAATTTGGAGTAGAGTGTAAGCTGGAGCAGTAAAATACTAAGCTGGAGAACTGAGCCAGCTTAGTTTTTTTTTTTTTTAAGCAGTGCCTTGAGAGTCATGTTAAAGGGTTTGGGGCTTTTATTGGAGCCCCTGATGAATTTTAAGAGTTCTTAAAGAATTCTCTAAGAACAGGGTTTGGAGATTGTATCAACAATCAGACTTGCCTTTTTTTTTTTTTTTAAGCTTTTTTATTTAAACATATAATGTAACCCCACCACCCTCTCCTAACCCCTCTCCCCCCCCACCAACCCCCTCAGTTTGTTTTATGACATTAAGAGTCTCTTTTGGTTTGTCTCCCTCTCGATCCCATCTTGTTTCATTTTTTCTTTTCCTACCACCTTAACCCCCACCCCCGTTGCATCTCCACTTCCACTTGCCTTTTTGAAAATTTGTTTTAAACTGTGAAGAATGGATTATGGAGACTATTAGAAGTGGAGAGAGAGTTGTAGGCTGTGAGTAATACAGAATTGCCCTAAACTAGCTATCTGGCAGTGGAGATGGAAACTAGCAGTCAAATTTTAGAGAGATTTAGAAAGTAAAACAGACCAATACTGGAGGCCAGGTGGTCCTTACCTTAGGCATATATTATATGATACCTATTAACATCATAGTGGGAGAAAGGAATAGATTATGAGTGGAAGGGAATGAGTTCAGTTTGGAGGGTATGTTGAGTTTAAGGTATCCATGGAAAATTAAGGTGTGGGTGTCCATGTTTCTGGTGCTTATTACAAATAACTGGGCTGTAGACAGAGCCTGTAAGATCCATCAGAAATCCTGTCTCTCTTATTTATCACCGAAAATGGCTAGCTCATGACAGGCATTCAGAAAACACCTGTCAGAAGTTGAACCATTAATATAATGTTGTTAACTAAAACAATGTAGGGTATGATATTGCCTAGGAAAGTTTTAGAATGGTAAGAGTAGGATACTTATGATAGTGGAGGAAACATTTAAGGAGTACATATATAAAAAAAGATTTTTTTTTAAGATTTTATTTATTTATCTGACAGAGAGATCACAAACAGGCAGAGAGGCAGGCAGAGAGAGAGGAGGAAGCAGGCTTCTGGCTGAGCAGAGAGCCCGATGTGGGGCTCGATCCCAGGACCTGGGATCATGACCTGAGCCGAAGGCAGAGGCTTTAACCCACTGAGCCACCCAGGCGCCCATAAAAAAAGATTCTATACGAAGACTGAATTAGTCATGGAGGAAAGGCAGAGGAGCCATAATGCAAGATGAGAGAGGTTTCATAAGGGATTTCAAAAGGAGTATCATTGAAATCAATTATTAGAGCAAGAGATGAAGTAAAGGTAAAGTGGCCACTGAAGTAAAGATAAAGGGCCAATATAGAAGCCATAGATGACCTTAGGAGACCTATTCCATTTTGAGCAGCAGTAAGACTAGAGTGGGTTAAGTAATGGAGTGTAGATTGTTTTTCAAGAAATTTAACTGGTTTTTCTTTAGGTTATGCAGAACCATGGCAATGAATAACCAAGTGAAGTATCAGAATGGAACTGCCAAATTGTTACCTTTCTGGATGCATTTTGTGTAGTGGAAAAATCATGAGTTTTGGCCATTGGGCCACTTGAACACTTTGGTTTGAACTAGTAAGCTTTGTTTAGCCAGTTACCTGTATGAACTCTTGAGTTTCACTTTAATTATTTGTGAAATGAGGGTAGTCATATCTAGCTCCAGGAATATGGACAAGAGGTCATTTATAGCACAAGGATGACACATGGTAAATTGTGATAAGGAAACATTTAGTTTCCTTTTCCCTATTTCCTCTTCCTGCTCTTGCCATGTAAAAGGGACAGGTTAGAAGTGTAATTTCTCCCTTTTTACTAAAGAGATGAGAAAAAATGTAGATGCAGGACCCAAAGGCTTTAAAATCTTTCCTCAATGGGGTGCCTGGGTGGCTCAGTGGGTTTAAAGCCTCTGCCTCCCGCTCAGGTCATGATCCCAGGGTTCTGGGATCGAGCCCTGCATTGGGCTCTCTTCTCAGCAGGGAGCCTGCTTCCATCTCTCTCTCTCTGCCTACTTGTGATCTCTGCCTGTTAAATAAATAAAATCTTTTTAAAAAAATAAATAAAATCTATTCTCAACTCTTAAATATTTAGCTTGTCCTTCACTAATTTGAGACTTGAGTTCTAAACTCCAGGAAACACAAAAATTAGCCTCTAGATTTTTAAGAAATAATACATGCAAAAGTAAATTGGTAGGGTACAACACCTAATCCAAGGTTTTGTCTCAAGCATCCCCTTTTAATGGCCTTAAGTGGTGGTAAATATGTCACTATTCTTTCATTTATAAAGTTGTTGCTGTTGATGATCTGGAAAGGCAATATATAGTGACAGCTGTTTCTGACCATATGATTGACTGTATGCACTGAGGAACCCTCCTCCTGGTATAAAACATCTGGAATGCTGGATAAGATTCATTAAAAAAAACATCTTAAAATGTATTGCTGAGCTAGCAAGGAGGATACTCAAAGCTACAGTTTAAGCCCTGGGTTGGTTTGATACTTTTTCCCTTTGCATTTCTTTTTCTTTTTTTGTAAGTGTCTGGCTTAAGCTTTGATTGCCAAGGTATCCATTTCAGAGAGGCATCCACTTCAAAGACAACTCTTGTTGAACAGCCCGTTCTATTTTAAATTCACCAAAAAGGAGTGAACCCAAGGAACCCTAGACCTCCCCCAACCTCAGTAAACACGGACCCCTGGTTGTGTGTGTGTGTGTGTGTGTGTGTGTGTGTCCATCCCCACCCCACCCCCATCTCCCTTTGCAACCTTGCTATGTGGGCCCAGCTGTGCTGTGTAATTTTCAGGTCTTGTAAGTAATAAACCTTTATTTCTTTTGTTTCCTGATGGTTGTTGCTGAAGTGTCTTGCAATCAAAGTAAGAACCGCAGATGCCCATCCAGCCACACCATTAGTTACTGGTGGGTTGAGACCAGTACAAAACAAAGCTCCACTTTATCACCTGTAGCATTTTTACCAAAAATATTTGACAATGTAACCATGAAAAAATTAGACAAAAATGCAACATAGGACATTTACAAAGATGCCTGGTGTGAATTTTTAAAGTGCCATGTAAAACAGGTAGGGAGACTGTTACAGGTCAGAAGACAACATGTGATGGGAGCACCTGGTGGCTCAGTCAGTTAAGCGTCGTTTCAGCTCAGGTCATGATCTCAGGATTGTGAGATTGAGCCCTGCATCTGCTCTGCACTCAGTGTGGAGTCTACTTGGCTTTCTCTATCCATCTCTCTCTGCCTCTCCACTCTCCCCCTGCTCTCTCTCTAAAATAAATCTTTTTTTAAAAAATCATGTAATGCATTAACTTAGATTTCATCTTGAATTAAATAAACCTAACAGCCATTTTAGAGACATCTGTGGAAATTTGTATATAAATTCTTAATGATATGAAATGTTTAATTTTCTTAGGTGACAATGGTTTTTTCCTTATACAGGCAATGTCCTTTTTCTTAGGAAATGCATGTTGAAATATCTAAGAATGAAATGTCATACTACTTTCAAATGGTTAGGCCAAATGGGTGTGTGTGTGTAAAATATATATACAAGATCATGTGAATGGCAGGATAACAACTGGTGAATCTTAGTGAAAAGTAAATGAGGTGTTTATGTTATTTGAAGTTTTTGAAGACTTCAGAGTTTTCAAACTCAGGTTTAGTGAGGTGAAACAAGAAGTGTGAATCCCAAGAAATATTGAAAAAGACAGTTGCTCCAAAGGTTCTGCCAATCCTTGTGTCCTAAAGACTTTGGAATGAGCTAAGTTTTAAAAGGAAAACCGAGCATAGGGCCAACAGAAGGGTGAGTTCAGAATGAGATAATCTCCCAAAACCTGGTACCTCAAAATATGATACACTCAGTGAAAGAAGGAGCTGAATACCCTACCTCAAGAGAGGAGAGAAAGAGAACTGGGTGGAGGAAAGGGGAAGAAAAGAAGAATCTACCCTCAGAATTAAGCTGACACTTAGAGCAGGTTTGGAAGCAGACTTAAACTACCTATTGGAACCAGACTTAAACTACCCTATGTCGTCAGAAAAACCAAGACTTAAAGTAGTATCAGGTTAGAAGGGTTTTCCAGGCACTTAAGTGTTAATACAACTCTTGGAAGGAAAGCACTTCAAATCCAGTCTCGAAGAATTTTCATAGTGTTATAATAATCTTGGACTCATTCAAGATCACAAAAATGAGAAGTCATTATTAAAAAAATTAGGAGAAAGAGCAGAATCTATCCTGTAATGATTGCAGACATTGGAATTATTGGATGAGTGTATTCAGACATTGAAAAGATATTAATATCTCTAAAATTGGGATGGCATTGTAGTATATTGGCTATGTTACTGGTATAAAAATTGGTGTATCCTTTAATACTTGATGGCTTAGATTAAATGAAATGCAGAATGCATAAGAAATAGAAGAATGTCCAAAAGTTGAGAAAGAATGAGAGACTATTAAAAATGGCGGAGGTGGGGATAACAGATGCATAGGAAGAAAAATGATCAGATTTGAGAACAAAACATCTAGACAAAAACATACAGATAAAAGAAGACCAGGATGAAGAAATTGCACAGAATGCAGTACAGTACAGAAAGAATGTATGAAGAAGTTAAAGGTCACCAAGAGCACATGGTAAAGGCCAATGAACATCTTACAGAGAGTACCAGAAGGATGATACAGAGAATGGTTAGGGATGATATTTGAGGGTATTTCAGCTGAGAACTTTACACATTTGCCTAAGGTCATACATCAGCTTTAAGGAGTTTAGAAAATATATCATATAGACATACTGATCTATGTTCTGGAAGATAGACAAAATCTAGGACATACACAAGTGGGAAGTCAGAGTTGACAATTCTATGAAGCAAACCACCTTTAAGTCTTTAAAAGAGCAAGAAAAGACACGAGGTTCACTGTAGTAACCACTATAGTATAACCAGAAGACCGTGGGTTAATATTTTAGATAGAGGAAGATGCCTAGAATTTTGTAACCAACAAAACTACCAAGGAAAAAGGACAAGGTCCTTTTGGATATAAAGCTTATTATTAACATATCTTCATTAAATGAATTCTTGGTTTATTCCTGGAAAAAGAAAACAAAGGTTCTAAGTCACAAGAAGGAATGGTAATCCAGAAAATGGATAATGAGGGTAAACTAAACTTTATAAAACAATAATGTCAATTTTTGAGTTAAAAAGTGAACCAGATGACTCCCAGCGTGACAGTGTGATTCTGCTCCCCTGCTTCCAGGGAAAGTGGTGAAAATTTACAAAACAAAACATGGGAAGCCTCTGAAAATGGACTTATGAGCAAACAGCAGATGAAGAAACATCTTTTCAAGAAAACCTGTGACAATTCTGTAGGGATGGTGAGAGTCTGTGACGTTTGAATCAAGGCTTCTCCCTACCCTTCAGCTCAGCAATGTGGACACTCTACACTGCTACAGCCAAAATCACAAGGCTTCATCGTTCTCAACTCCCAGTTGAAGGGCTATATTCCTGGGAAAAACAAGACATCAGTCTTTCTCATCCCGTCCCAGTGCCTCTTGCTGTGAGTGTGCTTGAGAAGTGTGTGTGTCTGGGGGCTCATTCTCTCCAGCCCCCACTCAGAGAATGGAGACTCTACTTTGGGTGTGGCATGCTTGGAATTACTGGGACACTGACCACCTTTGCCCTAGCAAATGAGGTGGTGGTTCCCTGCCAGGAGAGACAAACCAGAAGTCCTCAGGCTGCCTCCTCACTCCCTCCACTGAGCACTTAGTGATGCCACTTTCACATTGTTGCAGCTAAACCCTGGCTTTGAGATTTCAGCCTGAGAAAGAGGTACTTTATGAAATTAATAGCCCCTAATCTCTTCCAAAAGGATGGACTTAAGTTGTAATAGAATGTGGCCAAATTCAAACATGAGGGCGCAGCACTGGAGTTTGTGGCAAAAGGTAACTGAAGAGAGATGCAAGATAGTCTTAAACTGTAGGTTAATTAGTTTGCAGGAGAAAACTGGGAACAAAGCCCAAAGGAGCCATCCTGTAATTATAGGAATATCACACAGATCTCAGTAACTATACATTTAAAGGAGCCAGAATATGATTAGATTAATGTATAGAGCAACTTGGGCCCCACAACATTGTTGAAAACAATATAGCAGGGACGCCTGGGTGGCTCAGTTGGTTGAGCAGTTGCCTTCAGCTCAGGTCATGATCCCACCATCTTGGGATCTAGTCCCGCATCAGGCTCCTTGCTCGGCAGGGAGCCTGCTTCTCCCTCTGCCTCAGCCTGCCACTCTGTCTGCCTGAGCTCGCTCTCTCTGACAAAGTATTAAAAAAAAAAAGAAAACAATATAGCAGCTGGCAACTATGGGAGTTAACAGCTGGCCTGGTAAACAAAAACAAAAAACGATATGGGAGCCCTATAAAACTCGCTGTCATCCCAGGGAAATTTACCCAAGTTATGCATCTGGGGCTTAATGCTGGGAGAGAGGAGGGAGTACACTTCACTAAAATAATTCAGCCAGTCACTATAAACAACACCTCAACAAATAACTTGAGGTGGAGGATGGGAAGGACCAGCAGTTATGTTATCTAAAATCTCCATTCCCCAACAAATGCTCATGCAAAGAAATACAAAAGTGTAGCTAATATGCTGGAGATGAAGAAGGCAATAGAAGCTATCTGTGAGGGTAACAATGTTGGATTTATAAGAGAAAAACTTGAAAGTAGTCACTGTAAACATGTTCCCAGAACTAAAGGAAGCCACGGTTAAAAAGTAAATGAAGGTATGATGTCAATGTCATATTAAATGGAGAATATCAATATAGAGATTAATATTAAAAAGAACCAAATGGAAATTCTGGAGGGGGATGCCTGGGTGTCTTGGTTGGTTAAGCGCCTGCCTTCAGGTCAGGTCATGATCCTAGGATCCTGGAATCGAGGCCCACATTGGGCTCCTTCCTTGGCGGGGAGCCTGCTTTTCCCTCTGCCACTCATCCTGCTTGTTGTCTCTCTCTCTGACAAAGTCTTTAAAAAAAAAAATTCACTAGAGAGACTGGACAGCAGACTTGAACTGGCAGAAGAAATAGAGCAATAGAGATAAAAAGAAATGGAGAAAAATGAGCACTGCTTCAGAGAAATGTAGGATGCCTTCAAGCACATGGACATATGCATAATGGGAGTACCAGAAGGAGATGAGAAAAATTAGTAAAAATATTCAAAGACATGAAAAAATTCCCCAAAGTATTGCAAAAGCAATAACCTAAGACCACATAAATGCTTATTTCCCTTCTCTTAATGAATACAAAAGTGGGACTGTATAAAACATTATGGTGTATCATTGAGGCCATACAGAAATGTAATATATATGTATTTGCTAATAGCATAAAGGAGGTGGGTAGGAGTGAATTTGTGTAAACCTAAGGAAATTACTAGAATTGGTAAGTTAATAATTACAACTTTTGTTGGGTTTGTAACATCAAAGGAAGTTTATATGTAACAATAATATCACAAAAAAGGAAACAAATAGAGCTACATAAGAGTAATATTCCTATATGGAATTAGCCTAGTATTAATCAATAGGCCATTCTGATACGATGTATATGGTAAACTCTAAAGCAACTTAAAAAAAAAAACTAAGAAAATAAAAGTGAAAAATTAATTAAAGGAATTAAAATGCTTTGAAAATATATACACTTGAAGTGAATGAAAGCATTAAAGGAGGACTAGAAGAGCAAAAAAGACATGAGACATAGCAAAAATTAAAATCGTAGACCTCAACATAATATTAAATATGAGTGGGTTCTAGCCATGACAATTAGGCAAGAAAAAGAAACTGAAAGGCCTCCAGATTAGAAAGAAAGAAGTAAAACGATCTCTACAGATAACAAGAACTTACATAGGAAAAATCCTATGAATATACTAAAAATCTATTAGAACTAATAATCATGTTCGGCAAGTTTGCAGGATGAAAGACAATATAAAAATCTAAGTTTAGGAATTAAGTTTAACAAAAAGTGCAAAATTTATACTCAAAACTACCAAAACGTAGAAAGAAATTAAAGGACATCTAACTACTTGGAAAAAATGTCATGTTCATGGATCAGAAAACTTAAGATTGCAGTGTTCAAACTGTTAATGGATTTGTTGTAATCCTATCAAAATCCCAATCAATATATTTTGTAGAATTGACAAGTTGATTCTAAAGTTCATTCAGAATTTCAGGGGGCCCAGAATAGCTAAAACAATCTTTAAAAAGAATAAAATAAGAAGCCTCACCCTTCCCCCATTTCAAACCTATCTATAAAGCAATGCTAAGACACACTGGTACTGGCACAGGACAGAAATAGATCAGAGGAATAGAACTGAAAATCCAGAAATAAAGCCAAACATTTATGGCCAACTGATTTGTTAACAAGGGTGCCAAGACCATCCAATGGGAAAGGAGGAGTCTTTTTAACAGATGTTAATGGTTCAAAAAAATGTTAATGATTCACCTGGATAGCCACATGCATGTAAATAAAGCTAAACTATAAAACTTTCGGGAGAAAAAAAAAAACAACTTTCAGGAGACAACAAAGGGGGAAATCTTCATTAGCTTGTTTTTGGCAAAGGATTCTTAGATGTGATGCCCAAGCACGAGGAACAACAAAAAGATGCATTTGACTTACCAAAATTAAAAATTTTGTTCACCAAGGGATACCATCAAGAAAGTAAAAAGACAACCCACATAATGGAAGAAAATACATACAAATCCTATATCTGATAAAGAACTTGTATCCAGAATATATAATTCTTTTTTGAGAGAGAGCAAGTCCATTGCAGAGCCTAATATGGGGCTTGATCTCATGACCTTGAGACCATATCTTGAAATGAAATCAAGAGTCAGATGCTCGGGATGCCTGGGTGGCTCAGTTGGTTAGCAGCTGCCTTCGGCTCAGGTCATGATCCCAGCGTCCTGGGATCGAGTCCCACATGGGGCTCCTTACTCGGCAGGGAGCCTGCTTCTCCCTCTGCCTCTGCCTACCACTCTGTCTGCCTGTGCTCTCTCTCTCTCTCTCTCTGACAAAAAAAAAAAAAGAGTCAGATGCTCAACTGACTGAGCCACCAAGGCACCCCTGTATAAAAATCTTTTGCAATTCAATAATAAAAAGATAACCCAATTTTAAAATGGGCAAAGGGTCTGAATAGACATTTCTCCAAAGAAGATATATAAATGGCCATTAAAGACATGAAAAGATGCTCAACATCATCAGGGAAATGCAAAACAAACCATAATAAGATAGCACTTCACACCCACTGTGATGGTTGGAAGTGAAAAGTCAGATAATAACAAGTGTGAGTGAGCACATGGAGAAATCAGAATCCTCTTACACTACTAGTGGGAATGTAAGATGGTTCAGCTGCTTTGGAAAACAGTCTAGCACTATTCAAACTATTAAGAGTAGGGTTACAATATGATCCAACAATTCCACTTTTTTTTCTAAAGATTTTATTTTATTTATTTGTTAGAGAGAGCGAGCACAGGCAGAGAGGCAGGCAGAGGCAGAGGGAGAAGCAGGCTCCCTGCTGAGCAAGGAGCCTGATGTGGGACTCGATCCCAGGATGCTGGGATCATGACCCGAAGGCAGCTGCTTAACCAACTGAGCCACCCAGGCGTCCCAACAATTCCACTTTTCATATATAACCAACAGAAATGAAGACACATATCCACACAAAAAGTTGGTATAATTCAAATGTCTATCAATGACTAATGTATAAATAAAATGTGGTTTATTTATTTATTTATTTAAAGATTTATTTATTTGAGAGAGAAAACACAAATGCAATTGGGGGAGGAGCAGAAGGGAGAGAACCTTCAAATAGACTTCCCACCCAACTTGGAACCTGATGGGGTGGGGCTTGATCTCATGACCCTGAGATCATAACTTAAGCTGAAACCAAGAGGTGGACACTCAACCAACTGAGCCACCCAGGTGCCCCAAAATGTGGTATATTTATATAAAGGAAAATTATTTGGCCATAAAAAGGAATGATGTACTGATATGGATGAATCTTGAAAATGTTAGGGTAAGTGAAAAAAGCCAGTCACAAAAAAATCACCTTTCAATATGATTCCATTTATATAAAATGTCCAGAACAGGGAAATCTATAGAGAAAGAAAATAGATTAGTGGTTGCTTGGCGGTAGGGATTGATGACTACTGGGTGTGGAGTTTCTTTTGGAGGTGGTGAAAATGTTCTATAAATGATGGTGTTGATGGTTGTACTTATTGTGAATATATTGAAAACCCTGAATTATATACTATAAAAGGGTGAATTGTGTGGTATATGAAATATCTTAATAAATGTATTGAAAAAACCCCATGAACAATAAAACGAAACTACTGACCAAAAATAGCATATATGTAGGAAAGGGGTACTCAGCATTTTAAGGGCCTTGAGTTGTTTGACAGTAGAGTGAAGATTGGTCACTGTTGGACCTTGAGTAAAACATGCATGCTGGAATTTCAAAGCCAACCTTTTAAAAAGAATAAATACAGAATGTGAAATATCCATACAAGGAAAAAGGAGAGAGGGAAAATCTAAAAGAAGGCAGGGAGGGAAGGAGTGAAATAGCACAAATCATAATATGCTAGAAATAAATCCAAATAATCAGTACATGTAAACAAACCAAAATATCTAGCACAAAGAAACTGTCAAACTCCATGTAAAAATCCATATACCTGCCGTTTATGAGAGCTATCCCTAAAACAAGGCTCTCAGAAAGGCTGAAAGAAAAGTTTGCAAAAACTACACCACGTGAAAATTAACATTCACCACATAATGACAAATAATAAATACAAATAGTAAACTTGTGAGCACATAGTAAATTCAAAACACAAAGGAAGGATTAGCAGAACTACAGGAAGAAATGGAAAACTCCACATTTTAGTGGTTGGTAACTGATAGGTCAAACAGATAAAATAGTATCAAGTTCAGTAAGGATTTATAGAACCCATTGTCCAGGGCTAGCTAATGTATGGTAATGGAAATAAAGTAGAGGTTGCTCCTGGTGGTGAAGGTAGATTTACTGAAGAAGATTGTAAGAGCATTTTCAGGCCATGAAAATATTTCATATCTTGATTGGGGTGGTGATTATAAAAATGTATACATTTGTCAAAATTCATCTATGTATTTTAAATGGATGCATTTGATATAAATTACAACTTAACTTTATTTTAAAAGAATATATTCTTTAAATTTTTTTTATTTTTTTAAGATTTTATTTATTTATTTGACAGATCACAAGTAGGCAGAGAGGCAGGCAGAGAGAGGAGGGGGAAAGCAGGCTCCCAGCTGAGCAGAGAGTCCGATGCGGGGCTCCATCCCAGGACCCTGAGATCATGACCTGAGCCGAAGGCAGAGGCTTAACCCACTGAGCCACCCAGGCACCCCTAAAAGAATATATTCTTAGGGGTTTTCTCCCTTAACTGTTCCACTAAAGATGTCATTATATTCAAGCTACTACCAATTCCTAGCTCGTGATGTGGCCTTGAAATACTATTCCCATTAAAATTAATCAGATTTTCAGTGAAATGATTGATTCCAGGTTTGGCATGGGAAATACATAAGACAAGTCTGGGCATCTTGTCATATAAATTAATAAAGGAAGCTAAGCACTGCTATTTTCATGTCATGAAGATTTAGAAGCCACTGTGAAGAGGTTTTCCCTTTCCAAAAATGGCAAAATTTTAATTTCAAAAAGAATAATTGCAATTGATTGAAGCCCATAATATATACTTATATTTGTGAATTCGTAATAATATAAAAATTGAGGTGATGAGCATCTACACTTAGAAGATGATGGGAATGGGGGCGCCTGAGTGGCTCAGTGGGTTAAAGCCTCTGCCTTCGGCTCAAATGGTCCCAGGGTCCTGGGATGGAGCCCCGCATCGGGCTCTCTGCTCGGCGGGGAGCCCGCTTCCTCCTCTCTCTCTGCCTGCCTCTCTGCCTACTTGTGATCTCTCTGTCAAATAAATAAATAAAATCTTAAAAAAAAGAAGAAGATGGGAATGAATTCATTACCTTATAAAAGGGTAAATAGGCAGAAAGAATAAAAAATGTTATTCTGTCTTTCCCTATATGAACTGTATCACGGGATAACCAAGTAGTAGATGAGAGAAGCATTCCTTTATAAAATTATAGTAGTTAATGAATGAAAATGAGATTAAAGAATCAAAGTATCATTTTGCAACCGTCAGTGAATTAATGGATCTCTGCAATGCGCCATTCATGTGGGGAGGGAGGGGAAGCATGTTTCCTGATGAAAGAAAACAACCTGACCTGTAGACCAAAGGAATAGAACCTGAATCTGAGGCCTCTGGATCCAGCTGCCAGCCTGTAGAAATTACAGGGCTGAGAAGAACATGTTGAGCTGCACCATGATTATGCCATAAGCAAAATCCAGGTTGAAACTCCATAGGTGAATTGCCCTGTGTTCATCAGCAGATATATTGTGAGGGAAAGACAGATGGAAGTTGCAACCTGTGCAATGAAAGGGGTTCCAAAGACATGCCAGTTAAAAAAAAAATGGACAAGGCTAAATTATATTGTTTCAGGATATGTTCTTGGGTTATAAAAACTTAAAGAGTCTTGAAGAAATGATTCTCAGAACTCGGGGTGGTGGTTGCTGTTGCAGGGAGGAAGTGGGCTGTGATAGGAACAAGGCTTTAGGTATTGTGGGGTGGCTGCCAGGGTTCTATTTATGGCTTGATTGGTTAGTCGCAAAGGTGTTAACCTTATTGAAATTCACTAAACTATGTATTTGTGTGATTTTTCTATATACGTGTTTTATCTTATGATTAAAAAGTTAAAGGGAATTTAAAAAATAGATATTATGGACAACTTTATGCCAATAAATTAGAAAATCTAGATGAAATTAGCAAATTTCTAGAAAAATAAAAACTGATGCAAATTTCTTTTTTTTAGAGATTTATTTATCTATTTTATTTTTTTAAGATTTTAAAATTTTATTTTATTTATTTGACAGACAGAGATCACAAGTAGGCAGAGAGACAGGCAGAGAGAGAGGGAGAGGAGGAAGCAGGCTCCCTGCCGAGCACAGAGCCCGATGTGGGGCTCAATCCCAGGACCCTGGGATCACGACCCAAGCTGAAGGCAAGGCTTTAACCCACTGAGCCACCCAGGAGCCCCTATTTATCTATTTTAGAGAGAGAGTGTGCGCTTGAAAGCAGGACAAGGCGGGGGGCAGTGAGAGAGGGAGAAGGAGAGTGAGAGAAACAGATTCCCCACTGAGCATGGAGCCTGATGTGGGGCTGGATCCCATGACCTTGAGATCATGACCTGATGCAAAATCAAGAGTTGAGGCTCAACAGACTGAGCCACCCAGGTGCCCCAAAACTAATGGAAATTCTTACAACTTTTATTTATTTATTTATTTTAAAGATTTCACTTATTTATTTGACAGACAGAGATCACAAGCAGGCAGAGAGGCAGAGAGAGAGAGGAGGAAGGAGGCTGTCTGCAGAGCAGAGAGCCCGATATGGGGCTCGATCCCACGACCCTGGGATCATGACCCGAGCTGAAGGCAGCGGCCTTAACCCACTGAGCCACCCAGGCGCCCCTTCTTACAACTTTTAAAGAAGTTGGGTTGATAATAGAAAATTTTTCATTAAAGAAAACTCCAAGGACGTCATATGAGGAAATTATGCTTAATTTACTAACTTTCTTCCAAAAACTAAGAGAGGGATTACTCACCAACTCATTTTTTTAAAAAGATTTTATTTATTTATTTGACAGACAGAGATCACAAGTAGGCAGAGAGGCAGAAAGAGAGAGAGGACGAAGCAGGCTCCCTGCTGAGCAGAGAACCCGATGTGGGGCTCGATCCTAGGACCCTGGGATCATGACCTGAGCCGAAGGCAGAGGCTTTAACCCACTGAGCCACCCAGGCGCCCCTCACCAACTCATTTTATATCAACTATTTTTCTTTTCCCAAGACAGGAAAACACAACTGAAGGAGTATATTATGTAACGTGTTTCTTTTTTTTTTTTTTTTAAGTTTTTATTTTAATCCCAGTATGGTTAACATACAGTGTTATATTATTTCCAGGTATACAATATAGTGATTCAGCACTTTCATATGTCACCTGGTGCTCATCACAAGTGCCCTCCTTAATCCCATCCTCCCATCACCTATTTAACCCATCTCCCCATTCTCTCCCCTCTGGTAACTGTCAGATTGTTCTCTATAATTAAGGGTCTATTTCTCAGGGCGCCTGGGTGGCTCCGTGGGTTAAAGCCTCTGCCTTCAGCTCGGGTCATGATCCCAGGGTCCTGGGATCGAGCCCCGCATTGGGCTCTTTGCTCTGCATGGGGCCTGCTTCCTCCTCTCTCTCTGACTAGTTGTGATCTCTGTCTGTCAAATAAATAAATAAAATCTTTAAAAAAAAAAAAAGAGTCTATGTCTCGGTTTGTCTTTGTTTTCCCCCTATGATTGCTTTCGCTCATTTGCTTGTGTCTTATTCCACATATGAGTGGAATCATATGTTATTTGTCTTTCTCTGACTTAGCGTTTTACTCTGTAGCTCCATCCATGTCATTGCAAATGACAAAATTTCATTTTTTTTTTAATTTTTTAAACATGTTTTATTTGGCAAACACATAAGTATGTAATTTACTATTGATCATTTTAAACACTTTTAAGTTTACAGTTCGGTGGCATTATAAGTGCATTCAGTGTGCAGCAACCCTCACCACCATCCATGTCCAGAAATTTTCCATCATTCCAAACAGAAACTCCACATGCATTCGTTACTCCCCGTTCCCTCCTCCCCCAATCCCCCCACAACCACTGTTCTACTTTCGGTCTCTGAATTTGCCTATCCTAGGTACCGCAGATACATGGAATCATAGATGGTGTGTCCTTTTGCATCTGGCTTACTTCTTTTAGCTTGTTTCATTTAGCAGGGTTCATTTGTTGTAGCATGTGTCTGGATTTTTTTAGGCTGATATCCCATTGAAGATTTCATTTTTTTATGGCTGAATAATATTACACACACACCATCTTCTTTATCCATTCATTTATTAATGGACTTGGGCTGCTTCCATATCTTGGTTATTGTTAATAATGCTGCTGTATACATAGGTGTGCATGTTTCCCTTTGAATTATTGTTTTTGTGCTCTTTGGGTAAATACCCAGTATTGCAATTGCTGGATCGTAAGGTAGTTCCATTTTTAACTTTTTAAGGAAACTCCACACTGTTTTCCCACAGTGGCTGCACCCATTTGTCTTCCCACAAACAAACCACAGAGTCTGGTCTTTGAAGATGAATTTCCTTTTTCTCCATAACCTCATCAACACCTCTTGTTTCTTGTGGTTTTTTTTTTTAATTTTAGTTATTCTGACAGGTGTGAGGTGATATCTCATTGTAGTTTTGATTTGCATTTCCCTGTTGATCAGTGATGATGAACATCTTCTTATGTATCTGTTAGCCATCTGTATGTTTTCTTTGGAGAAATGCCTATTCATGGCTTCTGTCTATTTTTTAATTGGGTTATTTGTTTTTTGGGTGTTGAGTTTTTCAGTTCTTTGTATATTTTGCATAGTAGTCCTTTATCGCATATGTCATTTGCAAATATCCTCTCCCATTCAGTAGGCTGTTGTTCAGTTTTGTTGTTTTTTTCCTTTGCTGTGCAGGTTTTGATTTTGATGTAATCACAATCACTTACTTTTGCTTTTGTTTCCCTTGCCTTAGGAGACATATCTAGAAAAAAGTTGCTATAGCTGATGTCAGAGAAATTACTGCCTCTGTTCTCCTCTAGAATTTTTATGGTTTCAGGTCTCATATTTAGATCTTTAATTCATTTTGAGTTTATTTTTGTATGGTGTAAAAAGTGGCTCATTTTCTTTCTTTTGCATGTTGCTGTCCAGTGTTCCCAACACCATTTGTTGAAGAGACTGTCTTTTCCACATTGGATATTCTTTCCTGCTTTGTCAAAGATTAATTGAACATATTATTGAGGATTTATTTCTGGATTTTCTTTTTTTTTTTTTAAGATTTTATTTGTTATTTATTTGACAGACAGAGATCACAAGTAGGCCGAGAGAGAGGAAGGGAAGCAGGCTCACAGCCGAGCAGAGAGCCCGATGCGGGGCTCGATCCCAGGACCCTGAGATCACGACCTGAGCCGAAGGCAGAGGCCCTAACCCACTGAGCCACCCAGGTGCCCCTATTTCTGGATTTTCTATTAGCATGTTTCTTTCAACACACATTTTCTTTTTAGTCATGACTATTCGTGTGCTAATCTGTATGACAGGACAGCTAATCATGAGCCCTAGTTGGGTTGGGCTGGAATTCCAAAGTTACCTGTCATGCCTGAAAGACTGATGCCTTTTTATTTCACCCAATAAACTGCTACCTACATTTAGATGAAACACAGAGTCTGCTCTTTGAAGATGAATTTCTGCCTCTTGGCATCCTCCCTTCTCTTGGGCATCAATGGTCTCTACCACTTTGGCGATCCTTAATCTCTTCAGCTTGTCCACCGCACTCCTCTTCAACTGGCCTCCATCAGGAGGACTTCATGAAGGGCTTAAGCCAGACATTTCCTAGGGGAATGTTTCATCCCATCAGGAGGCCCAAAAGCTTTCAGAGAGATGTGCTTGAGGCTTAAAAAGCAAAGGATAAGGGCAAGGTACGTGAGAGGGTCGATTTGGTGGGGTGGAAGTAATAGCCAGGGCCTTGGGGGAGGCAAAAAGAGAGGGTTCTCCAAGACCAGGCTGTGATATACTTTATGAAAGCTGCCTCACTCTTATAGGAGTCTGACCATGCTTGTGATGCTATTGAAGGTTACAGTAGAATCTGGTTTGTTGGTGATGGATTCACCAATGCTGAATTTATCCAACCTGGTAGGAGAATTTCTACCAGTGCTTTGGGAAATGCGTCATCTCTTCTCCTGGAATTGCAAAGGGAACTTGAGCTCCTGAGAGATTTTAGAGGGACATAATACCCTATAGGTAATGACGATGAAATTCAGTTTGTGGATGACAGATGCTTTCTTGGGCTTGAGGCTGGGACACCAAGTAACCAATCCACATGCTAAGGCATGGGTAGTAGGAGGACTCTGTTACTCCTTTCTTTTGAAGGTTTCTGTTCCATGTGAAGAGGCTGCTGAACCTAGAAACTTACACCCACCCTTCTCTTCATCCTCTTCCAAATCTAGAGACAAAAGATACCATCCTTAGGAAACTGAGGAAAATCTTTAAATGATCATACCTCTGGATAAAGAATGTTCATCATTGTGGTTAAACAAGCCAATGCTAATCGTGTAGTTTGTGATCCTTTGAGGGTCTTGACAATTTAGAATTTTGCCGATGTGAAATCTTGAAGGGACTGATCCCCCTGAGGTCTGTGATCCCCACTGAATTGGTGCAGAGAAAGGCAAGGCTTTCTATGGTAGAAAGGTAGACCCCTTCTTTGTGGCCATCCAGAGCCAGTATCTTCTGCTCCCATTCTTCAGCATGACTACAGTAGGAGAAGAATTGGTTATAAAGCAGACAATGTAGACTAGGTTTTAGAGATATTTGGCCCTGATGAGGAATAGACAGAGAAGAGGGAAGTACAGATGGGGATGGTTTGTTTTTTAATGAGAGATACTTAAGCAAGTTCAGAGCTGTTATGAAAGACTCAGCAGAGGAGAAGTTCAAGACTAAAGAGAGTTGAATAACCAATAAAGGGTCCCAAGGAAAAGGAGGTGGGAGATGGAATCTAGAGAGGAAGGACATCTCCTCTTTTCACCAAATGGATCTAGGAGAGGATGGGTGGAACATGTTATTTATGGATTTGGGGCAGGGAAGTTGAGGGCACTCATGTTTGCTGATTTTCTTTTTTTCTCTGCATTATTTTGGAAGTCATCACCTGTAAGTGTGGGGTCGTTGAGAGGCTTGAGACAGCAAACCAGAGATTTGAGAAAAATGAAAGTTTTTTCCTCCTCCATAGTGGAGGAGAGAGGAGTAGTGAGTTTACTTAAGAAAGACAGGATCATCAGGTGTCACTGAGGTGCTGTTGGAGGTCAGTGACCATGAATTTATATGTTGGTAGCAATCTGATTTTCTGTGAGACTTTATGTAAGAGGCAATTTTATGTAATGATTGAGGCTTGGGCTTTGGAGCCAGAGAAACCTGGACTGTGTGATTTTTTTTGCATATTACTGTCTCCAAGCCTCATCTCTATAATGAGAAGAGTAATCCATATCTTACAGGATTGTTGGACGAAGTGAATAGGTTATTACAAGAGGAACACTTAGAAAAGTGCTTGATATATGGTAATGCCTTAACAGGTATTAGTGTTTATTTTTTTCTAGCTTTTGCTCACTGGCTGAGGGCAGGCAGAGTTATCCAGGGCTGGGATTTTGCTAGACTCGTGCATATAAAGACAGGAGGCAAAGGAGTTTAGAATGGGGACTGAAAGTAATAATGTGATGAACCATAGACCAAGATGAGCCATTGATGGAGAGGAAGAGGTGATGAGGGGAAGAGGTAAATATTTCCTGGATGGACAAGATATTTTCAAGATGTTGAGGACCTGTTATAGCCAGAGTAGTAGAATAGACAAACTGGGAATTTGTGATTTTTCAAGGGGAAGAAAATTAGGGTATAATAATATCCCCACTATGAATATGGAGGGGCTAGAAAGGAAGGGGAAGAGGTCAGGTGGCAAGAAGCCAGGGATTGGATGGCTTATCCACATGGACAGTGAAGTCTCCCAGAATTACAGTGGCAAGAATTAGAGTGAAGAAGAAAGGGCCAAGACTTCATGGCAATTAACTATGTAACACCATGTACAGGAATTCACCATTGGGGTGTCTTTCCACAGGGTCATGTATTATCCTATTACTTTAGTAAAATCCAGAAAGCAATAGCCAACATTTATTGAAAGCTTTGTTCTAGGTATTGTTTTAAGCACCCCCCTTTTGATATATAGTTGACACATGTGTCACATCAGCTTCAGGTGTACAATATAGTGATTTGAACAGTCTACACATTAAGCTGTGCACACCACGAAAGCTACCATCTGTCACCATATAACACTATTATATCATTGACTGTATTCCCTATTCTGCACCTTTCATTCCCATGATTTAGTTACTCTGTAACTAAAAGCCTGTATCTCCCACTCCCCTTCATCCATTTGGCCCATCTTCCCCACCCTCCCCTCATCTGGCAACCATCAGATTGTTCTCTATCTTTATAGGTCTGTTTCTGCTTTTTGTTTATTCTTTGTGCTGCTTTCTGAAATTACATACATTGTTTTAAGCTTTTTTTTCCTAAAAGATTTTATTTATTTATTTATTTATTTATTTATTTATTTACTGAGTGTGTGTAGGGGGAGGGGCAGAGGGAGAAGCAGAGAGAGAGAGTCTTAAGCAGATTTTGTGCTAAGTGTGGAGCCTGACCCGGCGCTTGATCCCACAACCCTGAGATCATGACCTGAGCTGAAACCAAGAGACAGACACTTAAGTGACCAAAGCACTCAAGAACCCTGTTTTAAGAACTTGTAATAAATCTCTCAGTCCTCTCTGTGACAACTGTGAAGTAGGTCTCATTATTAGTGCTATTTTATAAATGCAGGAACTAAGGCTCAGAGGGCTTAAGAAATTTGCTCGAGGCCCCAGAGCCAGGAAGGGGCAGACTTCAGATTGAAATTCCGTTAACTTGGCTTTAGGTCCATGCTCTTAAGCACTATACCACCCTGCCTCTCAGCCTGTGAAGTCACTACTACCTCAGTCTGAATTTGTGTCTCTGGGGCCTTCCTCCACGGCAACTTGAGAGCAAGTGTTGATATGCAGGTGCGTGTCTACAATAATTGTGTGTGTGTGTGTGTGTGTGTGTGTGTGTATGTGTGTGTGTGATGAGAGGCATCCCTCCGTCTACTGCTTCCACTTCCTCTGGGCCTGGCACAAGTCAGAACCTTGTTCATCCCCTCAGGGCTGTGACATCTGCCTGGGTTTGGGAACCAGTGCCTGAGGGTCCCCAGGGCTGGCAGGGGTGACGCTCGCTGCAGAGACTGGCATCTGAGTTGGGTGGGCTGGGGAGACGGGGTGGTTGCCTGTCTTCTGCTGCTTGTTCTGGACCCCGAAGAGAGTGCCCCCAACCCCAGTCTGGCCAGTCACTGAGCCCAGAGAGCCACCCAGACGGGCGTAGTGAAGAGGCATGCTGCGAAGTTCAGCATGAAATTAGTGCCCTCTGCTCCCAGCTGGCCCCGCACCTTGACCCCTGGGAGGGAGAAGAGAACAAGCTGTTTGGAGGAGGCCGGGAAAAGTCCCGCGGATGGTGGCCGGCCTTGGTATATGGTCCAGAGCTCTTACAGGCCCAGGGCAATGCCTCCTTGCCCTACCGCAACCCTTCGGAGGGACGCGGGGGAAGGCAGACAACTGAAATTCAGTAACAAATGACATGGGCGGGCACGGACAACTGGATGGTGAAGGACACTGCAGGGGGAATGTGATGAAGCAATCCCTCATCATCGTCACCAGCAAGACTCCTGCCAGGATCTCCATTTGCCTGGGTGCAGGGAGCTCGAGGGTTCAAATCCCTGATTCCTTTAGAAGGCCAGGACGGGACAGAGGGGAAAGGAGGCAGTTGTCTGGGAGTGCAAGAGGCTCAGAAAATGAAGACCATGCCTCCCAGTGTTGGGCTCTGTGCCTCTGGGCTCTTCTCTTTCCCACAGTAAGACAGGTTCACCTGGGCCTGTGGCCACAAAACCAAGGGCATTTCGCAGACACCCTTGCACGAAACCAAGTTCTGCCACCAAGATGGGAGCTGAAATGACATATCTTGTTCCCCAGTCATGCACTTAAAGGGGCTGAGTGTGTGCTCTCTGCTTCTCCCCTTCCAGTTGGCTGGGGCCTTGGCAAGAAGCACATGCACCATTTGGATTTGCAGACGAACCCAGTGACATTGGTGTGGAGGTTCCCCAAAGACACTCTCAATGCACTGGGCTCAGGAAGGGAACAAATCCTCCCACCCAGAACCATGGCAGGCAGCTTGCAGCCACAGTTCCTGTGAGTTCCTAGGTGTGACCCAGGCCTTTCCTGGCTATCTAGTTAGGAAGTGAACACTTGCCACGAGGCTGGTGGCCCTGCAAAGAGAAAGAACCACAGCTTCTAGGGAGTAGGGGAAAGACACATAGAGGAGGGGAGCAGTGCCCACCATGGCCGTGCAAACACCTGGGCTTTTCTGGGGACAGGAGCTCGAGCCAACAGCAAGAAGACCCCTCTCAGAATTTCAGATTTCTATTTGGATGTTCAGTGGGGCTGTCCCGTGTGTGTACTCGCCCCTACCAGTCTCCTCCCCTCCTCCCTGCAAATAGTCCTATTTAGCAGTTTCTCTGGGCACTATTTAATTGGTTAACTCCTATTTTGACTCCTAGATGTTTTCCTTTCTTGGTGAAGTATCTTCAGAAGTACAGCCTGGTAGTTAGTGTGGGTTCACAGCCAGATAGCTGGGGTTGAATGCCAGCTCTGTGGCCTGGGGCATGTCATTTGTCCTTTCTCTGCCTCAGTCTTCTCATCTGTAAAATAGGAATACTAGTTATAACAATACCTGCCCCATAGTGTCCCTGTGAGGATTTCATGAGTAAAAATGTTGGGATCACTCCAGTAAATGTTTAGTGCCTTTCTTCCAGAAACTTTACTCATTTTGTCTCTCTGTTGTAGAGATGTCCCTAAAAACGATTTCTTTTTATTACTGAGGTATAGTTGACATACAACATTATGTTAGCTCCAGGTGTATAACATAATGATTTGATATTTGTATGTATTGTGAAGCAATCACAATAAATCTTGTTGACATCTGTCACCATACATAGTTACAGAATTTCTTTTCCTGTGATGAGGACTTTTAAGATCGACTCTCTTAGCAACTTTCAAATATACTATACAATATTAATAACTATAGTCACCATATACATTACATGCCCATGAGGCATTTATTTTATAACTGGAACTCTGTATCTTTTGACCCCTTTCTCCCATTTTGCCACTTTCCAATCCCCACCTCAGGCAAGCACGTGCAAGTGTTCTCTGCATCTATGAGCTTGACCTTTCTTCCTTCTTTCCTTTCCTCCTTTCCTTTCTAATACTTTCCTTTCCTTTCTTATTCTTTCCTTCCTTTCTTCATTCTCCCTCCCTCCCTTCCTCCCTTTCTTTCTCTTTTTCTCTCTCTTTCTCTTTCTCAATTTCTGTCATATTCCACATATAGGTGATACCTTACAGTATTTGCCTTTTTCTGTCTGTCTCATTTGACTTAGCATACATGCCCTCAAGGTCCATCCATGTTGTCACAAACAGCAAGATTTCATTCTTTTTTTGTGGCTGAATAATATTCTACTTTATAGATACATGATCTTTTCCTTATGTATTCATCCACTGATGGACTCTTCAGTTGTTTTCTGTGTCTTGGTTATTGTAAATAATGCTGCAGTGAACACAGGGTTGCATATATCTTTCCGAGTAGTGTTTTTGTTTTCTTTGGATACATACCCTGAAGTGGGTTTGCTGGATTATATGTTAATTGTGTTTTTAATTTTTTGAAGAACTTCCGTAACATCTTCCATGGTGACTGCACCAATCCCACCAACAGGGCCCGAGGGCTTCTTTCTCTCCACATCCTCGCCAACACTTGTTTGTTGCATTTTTGATTTCAGCCATTCTGACTGGTGTGAGGTGATAGCTCACTGTGGTTTTGATTTGCATTTCCCTGATGGTGAGTGATGCGGAGCATCCTAGAAGTGATTTCTTTTCATATAAAGCACATATTATAATATCTAGGGGCTAAGGGGAAGGATCGTCTGGTTTTGTGTGTGGATGGGAGTTCTGCAGCGCGTGCCCTTTAGGCTGAACCTAGACCCGTCAGCCTCCCACAGGCGGTTCACCCAGGCCCTCTTGGATGAAGGAGACACTCAGGGCCCCTCTTGGGGTGGGCCTGGGAGAAGAGAAGACGGGAAGCTTCTGTGAGCTTCCTGGACTTGGAGTGTGAAGAAGTCTGAAGGTACCTGGCTACCTAGCCTCAGATCTGGGTAACCTCATGAGTTGGAGACATCTCACATGTGAGAAACACAGTGGGCACAGTCTCAGCATCTTACCTACTTCACAGGAAGCACGTGAAGACACAGAGGGAGAAAACTACATGGAAATTCTTTAAGAAACCAAAAATTAAAAGTGAGGCATGGTGTAAGCTCAGGAGTGGCTTTTCCCCGCTGCTGACGTTCTGGGTTCCCCGGGGCCAGGCTGAGTCAGGACTCTGATGTGTACAGAACGCCGAGGGCTCCATGAGCCCACCCCACAGACCACTGACTCTGGAGAGCTGGGAGGGTTTGGGCCTTGCCTCTGAGAAGCTTCCTGGAGGATGTGAAACACGCCTGGGGGCTAAGGCGTCTGCCCCACAGAGGAAGACACACTTTGCCAGGGGAGGCCAGGGGTATGAGGCTAGAGGGTGCTGGAGCAAGTCAGCACCTGCCACCTCAGGACAGTAGGGCTTCAGGACAGGGACTGACTGCCCCTTTGCTCTGCAGCAGCTCAGGAAAAATGGCAAATCCCCACTTGGCCAGACTCCCTGTCTGTGATCCTGACTCACCCTGGCGGGGACACTTGGTGCCCGGCCCACCTGATGGCCTGAGGGCACCAGAACTTTCCCCTCAGGAGACCCTGAAACTTGCCTAGGACTTTAGAGCCTGAGGACTGGCTGCAGGTCTGAAATCAGCCCAGCCACTGGCCCTCAGGCTCCAATCTTCCTCTTCCTTGATGTCCACCTTCCTCCTGACTGCAAGAGAGACACATGCTAAGTACAGGTGCAAGGACGAGCCTGAGGACAAAAAGATCCAAAGCAGCTTGGACATGGAGCACTTAGGAAGCTGGGAGGCAAGACACCTGAGGGGATGCCATGAACGGCGCTGTGTAAGGACAGCACGTGAGAGCAACAATACTTGTCAGGAAGAAATAAATGAGCCAAGCTTTTGGAAAGCCAGCTGATTTCAGTCTTCAAACACCACTCACATGTTCCAGCAAACTGCAAAGAGTGTTGGTTCTTGGAATATGTGAGCTTCCCTCTACCTGGAGTCTGCTGGTGGGTGAGGCTTCCGGGAAACACCAGAGGTTTTCCTTTAATAAAAAGACAATTTTTAAAATTAATCTTATCATCACAACAGGCTCATTTATTGTATTTCAAAGTTCTCAGGAGTGGCATCTGGGGAGAAATAAGACAAAGGAAGCTGGGAGCTGCTCCACTGGGAGGCTTTGAATCCTTCCAGCCCTGGGGGTTGTGAGGTTGAGGTCACCAAGTGAAGCTGCTGACATGTGGAGGAAGCTTCTCGAACACACTTGCCTACAGCTCCTGCTGCTCGGGGACACCCTGGCATGGCCCTGACTGCCAGATATTTAGCTCTTACGAGTAGTCATCAGACCAAACCACCCAGTTTAGGGCTGGGAGATTCTGGCTCCTGAGAGGGGGTTTGCCGGCAGTGAGGGCTGAGGGAAGAGCCTGAGCTCAGGGCTGACTTTGGTGGGAAGCTCAGTGCTCAAGTTTGACTAATAGATGGGAACACTCACCCTCTGTTTACCACAACACAACACACCACACTTTCTCCTCAGTGATGGGCTTTGGCTTTCCCCACAGTCACCATTCAGAAAATTAGAGTTGTGTGGCCCTCCTCAGAGATCTCATAGCCGGGGAACCTCCTCAGCATCAGCTTCAGGAACTGAATGGGCTGGTGTGGTGCTCGGGGCCACACAGGTGGTGACAGGTGGGGACCAGAACCTTCATCCTCAGACACATGGCCTCCTTCCTACATCAGCTGGCCCAGCTGCTGTGGGGAGAGGGCCCAGTACTCCCAGCCATGCCTGTCCATGTGTGACTGTGGCACGAAATGCTAAAAAAAAAGGAAGTGCTAATATTGGGCTGTTAAGCATCAACAAGGGGGTAAGCAAAGAATTTGGGGAAGTGAGGAGAGTCCACGTGTAGGAGCAGTTGCTAGCTGAGCATACCTTTCCAACAGTGGCAATGACCTCTGCAGACCTTTTGGTTCATCTTTATTTATTTATTTTTAAGAAGATGTATTTATTTATTTATTTGAGAAAGAGCGTGTGAGGTGTGGGGAGGGGCTGAGGCAGAGGGAGAGGGAAACCTAAGCAGACTCCACGCTGAGCACAGAGCCTGATGCTGGGCCCAGTCTAAAGACCCTGAAATCACGATCTGAGGGGAAACCAAGAGTCAGGTGCCTAACCAACTGAGTCACCCAGGTGCTTGGGTGCATCTTTAAAGGGGGAAATGAAAGTTTTTTGTGAAGTCCAACTGAAAGGTTTTTGAAGATCACTTCAAAAGCTTGGAAGAGTATGCAAATATAAGAGAATATTGATTAAAATTCTGCATATCTGAGAGGTAATAGTTTAGCACCCCCCTCAAAGGTTATCCCTTATCAGGAACAGCCAAGATAAGGGGCCATTACAAATACAGTGTTATTTTTTGATATTATTGTTATTATTATTATTATTTTCTGGTCGAGGCCGCCACAGGTGGTGTAAAATACTTTCAGTCTAAAAAAATCCTTGGGTTGCATTTTTCAGATAAACGTATGATCTTGGGGGCACCTGGGTGGCTCAGTGGGTTAAGCCTCTGCCTTCGGCTCAGGTCATGATCCCATGATCTTGGGATGGAGCCCCACATCAGGCTCTCTATTCAGCAGGAAGCCTGCTTCCTCCTCTCTCTCTGCCTCCCTCTCTGCCTACTTGTGATCTGTCAAATAAATAAGTAAATAAATAAATCTTAAAAAAACAAAACAAAAACAACAACAAAAAAAACGTATGATCTTGACCTGTGACCTCTCGGTCGTGGCCTCTGTACATCCAAATTACAACTTGGGGCTGCATCCATGGAGACGGCCTCCGCTTCCCTCTTCTGAGGAGCGCTCGTGCCCTCTGGTGGACACTGCCGAGCAGGACACCGCGGCGCCGCAGAGGCGCAATGGCTGGGAGAGGCCACTAGGGGCACTCAGATGGGCCGGACTGCGGGAGCTGAGATGGGCTCCTAGACCTCTGGACGGATGAAAGACAGGCGGTTAGGTTTCTTTCCGCTTGTTTTGTATTTAGAATGAGGGCCAGAGGTTTTATAAATACAGGAAAATCTTATTGGTTCAGTCTTAATAATTTAAAACGTGCAATAATTCCTAATTATCCAGGGAGAAGCTTCTCTGTTCCACGAGTAGCAAAAGCATTCGCTAAATGAATTAAGTCTATTTCCTTCACATTCAGGCATCAGTTCTTAAAGTCCCTGAAAGCCTTGAGAGGAATTCGGAAGCAGCAAGTGGAGTGGGAAGGAAGGTCATGAAGGGTGAGGAAATCCCATGTTCTCATGGGGCTCATTCCTCCCAACCAATGTCCAGGGTTAGCTCTGGACATTGTCGGGAGTTGGGCCCCACAGGGAGGATCTGGCTGCGAGTCCTTCCTGCAGGACAGGTGATTTCTGAGGGGCAGGCCAAGTGGCGGTCTCTCTGCAGGCTGGACCCACTCCGTACAGCCCAGGGTTGGGGGAGTGGGTCTCTTTGTGGGCACACTTAGCCCATCTCTGTCTGACCCACATAGGCTCCTGGCACTCAGATCTTTCTCTTTATCTGCTCACTTGGCCCCAGAAAGAAAGGAGGCACCTTTCTTAAACAACTTCGTGGGGTGTGTGTGTGTGGGTGTGTGTGTGGGGTCCCAGTCCAGGAGTTTGATCCTGTGCAAGGGCCTCACCCAATCAGCTGTCCCGTGCCTCCAGCCCTTCCCCAGGTCCCTCCCTCATCCTTGCACCTGGACCTCCCACAGAGAACTCGGTTTTTTTGTTTGTTTGTTTGTTTTTTTTCCTGGCACAACAGGCCTTGGCTCAGAAAACTGGAGCTCAAATCCTTGCCATTCAAAAATCAGTCCCCTTTAAATTGGGCAAAGGGGCGCTGGGTTATTCTTCCAGCTGCTAGAGTGGACTAAATCTTAAGGCATTCAGGAAAAGAGATGAAAAGAAGGCAGTTGATTTCCAAATTAAACCAGATTGAAATTCATATTAAGCTACACTATTAATCACAAAAAACTCTCATCTATTGTCTACTGTACACCAGGCACTTGAAAAAAAAAGTTTATTTATTTGAGAGAGAGCACATGAGTAGTAGGGAGGGGCGAAGGGAGAGGAAGAATCAGGGAGCCGGACATGGGGCTCAATCCCAGGAGCCTGGGATCATGACCTGAGTTGAAGGCAGACACTTAGCCAACTGAGACACCCAGGCGATCCCTCACCAGGCACTTTAAATTCAGTATTTCTAGTCCAACAGCCCAGCAGGTTGTCTATTTTCATTAGAAAACTGAGAATCAGAGAGGTTAAGTGACTTCCCAGAAGCCACACAGCTCTAGGGAGCAATTGAGATAAGCAGGTTACGTTGTGGTAATAAGCAACCCACATTCCAGAGGCATTTGTGAAGCTGGTAAGCGTTTAATCCCTACAAACACACCAAGTTCCTCAGTCTCTCTTATATTACCTTGAATCTGAGTCCTAGACTGATAGGCTGCCCGCCTCGTCTCAAGGCACTGCTGGGTGCTGTGACAGAGGTCTGAGAGCTCTACAGCTCTGGGTGGGTAAGAGCAGTTCAGGGTTCCCTGCCCCAGGAAGTGAGTCAGCTCTCCAATGGCAAGGGGGCTGGGAGGTGCCCCTCTTCACCTGCTCAGGGGTCAGGGGCCGAGATGTAGGGGATCCTCACGATAGACAGGGGTGTGGTGTGTTGTCCTCCCACCCCCAGTTTCTGGGTCTCATTTGCTTTCCCCTTTCTCTCCCCTCCTTCCTTCCTCAGTCTCTATGCTTCTGAGTCATAAAACTGTTCACAGTATCCTCATGGATGAGCCAAGAAATAAGCACCTGTTCTCGTGTATTTGATTCATCCTAAATATTACAAGTGAAACTGACCACAGTTGAAAGCCCCCTCAATGGCCTTTGTCACTGACTGAAAGTTAACAGAAGAGTAAGTCTGCCTGACCAGTTTTCAAAATTTGATTACAAAGAAAAAAGGTGGCAAAAGAAAATTCACAGTTGCAGATGCTCTAATTGGAAGAATATATGCATCAGAAGCTGATGATGAATCAACTTTACAATGTAAAATTTAAGTGGAAAGAAATTGTTGCCAACAAAAATAATTTCAAGAATATGAAAATGAAAAATGGGAAACGTTGGAAACTATCTTAACTGTGCAATAGGAAGCATGCATTAAGAAATTAAATTGGATCAAAGGAGTTTGCTCTGAAAAATCCTTGCTCAGCAAGAATCCATACAAGTTTCCGTCTTCTGTGACCCCCACGTCCATGTCAATGACCCTTACTGGCTTACAGCCCCCAGTGGATTCTGCAGATGTTGCCGACCCACTTTGTGCTTTATTTACACATACAACAACTCTGGTTCCAGATATCGACCTGGGAACTCCAGCTCTCTGTACACAATCTCTATATTTTCCACTTGTTCCATTCTCTCCCACTTCCCTTTTGCAGATTGCTTTCTTTCCCTCCCTTCAGTGTTTGCGTGCCCATGGCATCTGTCTTCCGCTTCCTTCTCTTTCCAGAAGCTCTCCCTGGGCAGCTTCCAACCATCTTGGGCATTTTGTGCTGATGGCTACAAAATTGATATCCCTAACTGTCACAGTCATGCTTCGTAGCGTCAACTAACGACGACAAGAAGACTGATTACCTTAAGCAGGAAGAGGAATTTATTGGGAAGATACTACATTTCTCAAGAAGTGACCAGAAGGCTGAAGAGACTGGGCTTAGGACATGAGCAAGAGGGAGAGCAGAGAAGCCAGAACCCCTGCCAGGGTCACACAGTGCGGGCTGCTGCCACTGCCCGTCCTGGACGTGGGCAACACCACAGAGTTGCCTGAGGGAACCTAACTGCCCAGCTTCTGAGGGAACCTAACTGCCCAGCTTGTTGGTGTCAACTTGCCCAAGACTTGGGCTCCCCTTAGGCCACCTGCACATACTCTGCCTCCCAGGGTGAGGGGAGAGCAGGTATCTGGTCTTGGTGCAGGGAGGGCCCCTCTCACTACAGTTCACCCGGCGGCAGATTCTGTAAACAGGAAGTGGGTTCAGGGCCATGGAGCCCACAGAGTCTAAAATATTTACCAGATGGCCTTTTATGTAAAGGGAGGGCCAGCCCCTGACTGAGAGGTCACAGACTTGAAGGTTGACCGGTCACAAGGTATTTCAGGCCAGCCTTGTGTTATCTTTGGTGTTCTATTTGCTTCTGGGGTTCCAGGTACGCATACCAAGGCCAGCTATGTGGTCTAGATATAGATTTTGAACCTGAAGGCTCTGGCCATTTGCTTATTGACTTTTGTGCTGGATTCACTTTATTTAAGGGCAGTTATCTTGAGGCCATCGGAAACTACTGGCTTGTGGGGGAATCAAAGCCCTTAATCCATTCTGGGCCACTGGAGTGGTTCCCTTGTCTTGAAGAGAGATCTTAAAGCAAAATGCCTGAGAAAGATTAGGGCTGCACCCAGACTGACTTCCTGCAACAACACTATCTCCTAACTTATGAATGCTTCAGTTCAGTGACCAAAATCAGTTAATTTAGCTTTTCTTGACCCACAAAAGCTCCATATTCTTGGGCCCTGGTGCAGCTTGGTTGGCGTGCTGCAGGCAGGGAAAGCAGCATTCTTCAGAGAGTTCTCTTCCTTCTCCCCTCCATTGCAGAAGGATGAGTTTTCCCTGAGGTTATTCTAAAAGGGGCCAAGAGGACCCCAAATAGGCCAATATTCTGACTTTCTCCTCAATGACTTCCTCCAGAGCTGCTGGCTGAGTTCATACCTCCTAGCGTGTTGTGGGTGGTGAGGCAACAAAATGTTTGGCATGGCAGAACACACAATGATTCAGATTCTGAGGGGTATAAGGGAAACCCTAAATAACAATGACTTCGATAGAAGCGACCCATCTCCCGTGTCATGGCAGCCCTGCTTTAAGAGGTTGTCCAGGGACCCAGACCCTTTCTATTTGGTCACTCCCCCTGAAGATGAATGTCCCCCTGCCCATATTCTGGGCAGTGAGATGGTGGCAGTAAACGTGACATCGCCCCTGCTCCCTTTATTTATTTATTTATTTATTATTTTTTCAAAGATTTTCTTTATTTTTTGACAGACAAAGATCACAAGTAGGCAGAGAGGCAGGCAGAGAGAGAGGAGGAAACAGGCTCTCTGCTGAGCAGAGAGCCCGATGCGGGGCTCAATCTTAGGACCCTGAGATCATGACCCAAGCTGAAGGCAGAGGCTTTAACCCACTGAGACACCCAGGCGCCCTGGCCCCTGCTCCCTTTAAAGGCATGCCAGGGAAATGGCCTACCTCCCTTCTTCCCATATCTCACTGGCCAAAAGCAAGTCCTATAACCACATATAGCTAAGAGAAGGCTGGAAACACCATCTTTACTAGAGAGAACAAAGAAATTCCATATTGGTGGCCAACTCTTAGCTCTACCCCAGACTCCATAATGAATTAGTCCCCACCAAATCAGGTCTGACTATTTTGATTGCAACTGACTCCATTTTGATTACCTTGCTTTTTGCAGTCAAATGCCTGAAATCACCTTCTTTCATTTTGACGTCTTTACTTTTCCATGAAAATCAAGGATCCCACTTCAGTTGCCTCCCATTGGATCACCGGTTTAGGGAAATCAGTCATGAAATTGCTGTTTGGAGATGCTGGTGCTCCCCTCACCAGCACACTTAGGTCTTCTGGGCCCTCTTGAAGATAGAACCAGCAGATGGATGGGCAGGGCGCCCATGATAAATTCTCTACAGCATTTTATGTCTCTACGTGTTGGATTCTTTCCTCCATTATTTCCTGGAATTTCATTTCATATGAGTCACTGTTGTGTCCCAGTTTCAAAGCAACAACTGACACGATAATGAGGGCCACTTGGGGTGGCTAGAGCTAGCACACTGACTCCTGATTTCTGGGGAGAGTGCTCCTGTTTAAATAGTGATGGAAAATTATGTAGTCTTGGCAAACACTATGATGCAAGCCACACTCCCCTCCTTCATCCCTACCCCATGCCCCTAAAGAATGAAGGAATCATTTCCTCAGCTGCTGGGGATGTTGCTGACACTGGGACCTCAGGTGAAGAAAACTATATTGCCCAACATGTATTGCCCATGCCCCTTTCCTGGAGCAGCCACATTCAGTGGCTGGTCACAGTTGGGTTATAAAGGTCTGGACGCTTAGCCCCAACTTGGACAAGTCTCTGTATGGCCATCTCAGCTCACAGCAGGGTTGGCCGAAGCCTTGGCTGCTGGTGCACATGGCTCACTGTGCCTAATTTCCCTCTGCCCCTTCTATTCCACAGGAGAGGTCCCAAGAGCACATCCTAATAAAGATTCAACATGCCTATCTCCATCTCTGAGTCTGCTTCTCTGAAATTCTTTTGATGAAGATTTAACTTTGTCCGTAATTATGCCCCCTGCTTCCAGGTCAAGCTGGGGTCTGACTCTATTATTATAGACCAATGCACTTATCAGCAATGAGCAATGAAATGGGGGAAGGAGGCATGAGTAGAACTGGCTTTCTTCTGCAAGGAAATGCGTGAAGAGAGCTCCAGCATTTTCAGACTGGTCATGAGATAAGGGAGGGGTGAGGGTTCAATGTTCAGTGTTACTGTGAGTCCTTCAGATCTTCCCAAGTGTCTTTATTACAATTTTGGGGGGTTCTAAGTCTTTCCTGAAAATGCCTTAACCTTCATATAACATACCCAGGAAGCTGGTCAATTTAATAGATGTTGAAATTCGGCAATGCAACTTTGGGCTTGGTTTTCAGTTATTTTAGCCTGCAAATGATAAGAGATTGCCTTAACACGTTAGTAGAAAGTCTTTGGTTTGAAAGTTTAGAGATGTAGGCTTGTCATTTTCTTTTTTAAAAAGGTCCGGTGCTCTTAGGAAAAGCCATACCTAACAACAGTCTTTATGACTCGTGCTTTTCATTTTGTTCTATGCAAGTAGCAATATGGTCTTCAAAGTTTTGCTTTAATGAGTTTGTTGTTCCAGGTGACTGTCAGTGATAATTTTAGCAGTTTCCCACTGAGGGCCGGGGGCTGCCAGCTTCCCTTACTAAACATTTAACTGGAGTTTATTGCTCTCTTCCTTAACAGGCCAGAGAAACAGCTCTCCCTCACACCCCTATCCTGTTGTTGATTTCTTTACTAGTTGGGGTTTTTGATGTAAACAATAGAAACCAACACTGATTGACTTAGTCAGAAATTGAGTTAATTTAGGGAGGATATTGGGTAGCTCATGAAGTCTGCAGAAGGGCTGGAAAACCAAGTTTAGAGAATGAGCAGGAGTCTGGGTAGGGGGGAGTGGAGGGTCCCATGGCCACAAAACAGGATGCTGCGTGTTGCTACTGGAACCATCTGAATGAATTTCAACTATTTCCTGCTATTTGTTTCATTAATGAAACAGTGTTGAGTAAAAGTAGTTGATGGGTTGCACTTGGGTCCTGTGTCCCATGACCCCAGTGTCATGGAGAGTAACTATCTGTCCCCTTGGGCTTTTGAAGGATCAATGGGGCATTACTTCCCACTAAACTCACACAATGACAGAATCTATTTTCTAACATAGGAAGTGGGTTCTGAAGTTGGGCAGCAAAAACAAAACTAAACCCCAAAACCCAGTTCATCACATGAACCTTCCCTTGTCTCTGTTTGGACACCACACAGGCTGCTCAGGGTCCCCATATCTAAATGAAAGTCACCATTCTCACAGCTACACACACTCCTCCTGCATCCCCCAGCTCAGCTGGTAACATTCTCTCTATCTGTTCAGTTGTCTAAGCTAGAAACCCATGAGGCTTCCTTGGTTCTCTCTTATCCCCACATCCAATCAATTACCCCGTCATTTAGGTCCTGCTTCCTAGGGAAATCATGAATTCATCTCTTCCTTGTCTTTACTGCCACTACTCTATTTCAAGACTGAATTTTCTCCTCATTGAATTTCAATAGATTATTTTTCAATAGATTATATTTCATGTAATAGATATTTCAATAGATTATTTTTTAAAAATGATTTTATTTATTTATTTGTCAGAGAGAGCATGAGAGAGCGTGAGCTAGCACAAGCAGGGGGAGAGGCAGGCAGAGGAAGAAGCAGGCTCCCTGCTGAGCAGGGAGATGACTCAGGACTCAATGTCAGGACCCTGGGATCAAGACCCGAGTGGAAGGCAGATGCTTAACTCACTTAGCCCCCCAGGTGCCCCTTTAATGGCTTCTTAACTGGGATTTCAATTAGGGATTGAGGCGATAATTCTTGCAGCAAATTATCCAAACACCCAGTGGCTTGCAACAATGAACATTTGTTTCTCATTCATATGCTTGTAAGTTGGCTGTGGTTCAGTGATCTTGAATGGGTTTGCTGGACTTGCCTTAGCTGCAGGTTGGGTTTAGGTCTATTTCACTTGTCTGTCATCCTTCTGGCAACTGTTGGCTCCCAGAAGAATGCAGGGCCATGTTCTTTTTAATGCAGAAGGTGGGAGCACAAGTGTGGTGGTTCAGCCACGCCAGCGTATTTCAGATCTCTACTCATGCTGTGTCTACTAACATCCCATTGGGCAAATCAAGCCCAAGGTCAAAAAGTGTACTGCACCCACTGTAGAAGGCATGGGTGCAGAAGGCTACGCAAGTGGAATCAGAATTGGGTTGAAAAATTCAATCTATTACAAATGGATTCCCTGCTCCAGTCTTGTCCCCCGCAGATTTATCTTTCATATTGCTTCCAGAGGAATCTATCCAGAATGGCAATCTGAATTGGTAATTTTCCTGTTTTAAACTCTGGTTTTTATAAGAAAAGTACAAGGATGTATTAATAGGTCCTTCATGATTTGGCCACCGGTTGCCTCATCAGGTTTACCTCTTGCCACATCACCATCCACTTCCTGACTCCATCTTTAAGATTTGGAAATACCAAGCCACCATGTTTTTGCCTTTACGCAAATTTCATACATGCCTCTTTTCAACAGATTAATGGCCACATGCCATCAGCCCTTAGGGGAGGCATCATTTCCTCCAGGTTGCTCTCTCTCTGCAACTGGATTGCCCTCTCCCTCTAGCCTTTGCTTCTGAGCCCCTCTTGTGGACCGGATATTTATCTTACCCTAAAATCTTTGTGTTGAAATCTAGCCCTCAATGTGGTGGTATTTGGAGGTGTGGCATTGGTAATCAGTAATTAGGTTACGATGGTGGAGCCCTCACAGATGGAACTAGTGCTCTTATAGGGCAGCAAGGGATCCAGAGCTCTCTTTCTACCACGTGAAGACACAGCAAGAAGTTGGCAATCTATAGGTTGGAAGAGGGCCCACATCAGGACCCAGTCATGCTGGTACCCTGATCTTGGACTTCCAGCCTCCAGAACTGTGAGAAATAAATGTTTATCGTTAAGTCACCCAGCCTAGGTTAATTTGTTACAGCAGCCTGAGCTAAGACAGCACCACAATGTCACCCCAGACGTATTTGTTGGTTTACTTGCCATTTTCTCCCGTCATGCCATAAGCCTTTTGGTTTGGTCTTGTACTCGGGTTCATGTCTGGCTCACAGAAGGTGTTCAGTAAATGTGGTTCTGAGCTGAACTGCCTCACACCTATTCACTTCTTATCCCCCAGACTGCCTGTGTTATTATTAGTATTTTCTTGAGGCCACTGAGACCTAGATAGGAAGGAATGAAGATTTGTGACTTCTTCAGTGAGGAAGGATGAGAGGAGCCGTAGAGTGGCTAGAGATAGCTCATTGGATAAATTGGGGCTTTTTGGATGGAAGTCTGATAATGGATTTTGATTTAGCAAGGCAGGTTTCAGCTAGTCAGAGCCTAGTGGAAACGACTGTCTAGGAACCAGAGGTGGGAAATAGGTTGGGGCTGGAGATGTATATTTAGTATCATCTCTTTGGAGGCAATAATGGAAGAAGCCTCTAGGGTTACCTAGGGAGAGAACAAAGCACTGAAGAGAGGGCTTTGCAGACAAGAATTCTCTGCAGTGTGATGGGGGTAAGGAAGTGAATCAATAGGTTCCAAAGCATTAGTAAGTCTTTTTTTTTTCTTTAAAGATTTATTTATTTATTTATTTGGGGGGAGGGGCAGAAGGAGAAGGAGAGAGAATCTTCTAGCAGACTCCCCATTAAGTGGGGACCCTGACCCAGGGCTTAATCTCAGAATCTTGAGATCATGACCTGAGCTGAAACCAAGAGCTTAACTGACTGAGCCACCCAGGAGCCCCTCTATGTGTTAGTAAATTTTAATGTTACCTGTGCAGCAGTGGCAGCTGAGCTGTAACATGAACCTCCTGAAGAGACTATCTCACTCAGAGGGGTATCTGATGGTGGACAATCTGTTCCTCTGATACGGTTTTTGCAGCCCTCTCAGATCCCATCACCTAGGTTTCTGCCAGCCATAAACATTCATGGAGGTTCCCACAAATAGTAGAATATGATGTTTGAAGTCCATGGGTGTGGAAATGAGCTAGCCTTGATTTATTTTCCATGAGCTTAGAGATCCAGTATGGGCATTGGAGGCTTCTAAGAAGACTGAAAACAATCTAAGACAAATAAGAGTTTCCTGCAGCAACTGGACCATAGCAATTTATTGAAAAAATAAAACCCTAAAACTTTTTATTAACATGAATGTTTAGTGGAAACCCTGTGAACCCTTGGTGCTAGAGTCTAAAGATCTGTATTGCCAGCTATTTCCCATAACAAGAATAGAAGATGTTCTGAAAAGTTCAAATGAAGAAAAATCACAGTTAACCTTGCACTTGATTTCCTCAGAGTGCCAGGCAATTCTCCCCTAAATCTATCCTACACCAAAACGCTTGTTAAAGTTGCATCGACTGTATTCACAGTTAGATGCTCTAGTGAAAAAGTTTGTCTGCCAACCCTGCTTTATTAGCCATGAAATGATGTTCTTTTCATGCATTATTGAAAGCCCCAGGTTTAATAAAGTCAACCGCATAAAAATGTTAGAAATGGGTAGAGCTGCTTTTCATGATTCAGGGGGAAACATTCAGAGCCAAGTGCAGAGAGCAGGAAGAGGCTGCATTGCAGCACCAGGGATGAAGGTGGGGGATGGGCTGGCTTTGGCTACCCGTCTCCTCTCTGCACTGGAGGAAATTATCTTTTTGGTTCATGCCACTTTTCTAATTTGATTCAGCTTAGCACTGAGATTGGAGAATAAGGCAGAGGTAAAAATGTGAGGGAGAAATACAAAAGAGTTGGAATTTAAGTGAGGTTATTTTACTTCAGTTCAAGAGAGAGGAACTTAATGGGAAAAACAGAATTCAAGACAAAAAGTATTACTGGAGATAAAGGAGGGACATTCCATAATGATAGGAAGATCAACTTGCCCAGGAAAACATAACAAATGTTAAGTGTTCATGCATCTAAATAACAGAGCTTCAAAATACATGAAGTATAAACCTGTCTTCCTACCACGGGCAGAACCACTAGGCCAAAAAAAAATCAGTAAAGCTATAAATGATACAAATGAACAGCTTTATCAACCACCTTGGGCTGATTGATATTACAGGACACTACACCTCACAAGTCTTTCCAAATGTGCATTCTACATTCACCAAGATAGACTGTATGTGGGCCATAAACAAGTCTTCATAAATGTTAAAGGATTGAAATAATATGTTCTCTGACCACCATGTAATCAAATCATATTAGAAATCAATAACAATATGGCATTTAGGAAAACTCAAGATATCTGAAATTAAACCACACTTTTCTAAATAATCTATGGATCACTGAAGAAATCAAGAATGAAGTTAGAAAATATTTAAACTGAAATAATGAAAATGCCACATGTCCAAATTTGTGGGATGTAGCTAAAACAGAGCTTAAAGGGCAATTTATAGCTTTCCGTGATTACATTAAAAAAGAAAAGTCTAAAAAAAAAGCAATAGGTATACTTCTGTCCTCATTAATTTATTTAATTTATTTATTTTGAGCACTTAATTGTTGGGTGAACAGTACTGAGCAAACCAGACATGTTTCCTGCTCTCCTGGTGGCCACATTTTACCGAGAGAGAAGATGATAAATAAGCAAGCACAGATAAATACAAAATTAAAATTATGATAAATACTATGAAGGGAAAAGAACAGAGTACCATGGAGGGAGGTAATCTCTTTCAGATCAGAACATAAAGGAAAGATTCTCTGAGAAAGCAACACTTGAGCTCAGCGGGACTTGAGTTAAAAGCAGTTCCAGTTTTGAACAAGAGGGAATGTTCCAGGTAGAAGGGGCTGGGTATGGAATAGGTGGCTGGATATATGGGTCAGGGGCTCAGAGGAGGGATCCTAAGCCATCAGAACAATCAGGGTTCTGAATTGCAAGTGTGGCTAAGAATTACGTGAAATAATAATCTATGTTCTGTGCATTTCCCTATTCTTCTGCCTAGGGCTCCTGGGCAGGGGGGTGGTTTGTCTTCTTCTAGCCCACTCCAAGCACAAGCAAAGATTCAGAGATGCAGCAAGGCTAAAGGACAGATGGAAGTGTCTGATGAGTGCTTTCAGAGAGGAGTTTTTGTCCTCAGTGACCAATTAGGACCTGGGCTGGAGGAAGGGTGAACAGAGGTGAAAAGTCAGCTTGGATGGGAGAAGTGGGGGTGGAGGAACGAATTTAGAGGAAGAAAGCTCTTGTCTTACCTCACAAGGGCCAGGGAGTGAAACCACAAAGCCATCTAGATGGTGGGCCCTCCACTCATCTAGGGGACCACTCATGATCCCTCATAGTAGATGCTTGTTAACCCTGTGAACAGAAGGTGGGGGACTTGGACAGAATGTAAGGCAGCAGCTTTCAAACGTTTTGGTCTTCAGACCCCTTTACACTTTAAAAAATTATTGAGAATCCCTAAGAGCTTTTGTTCACTTATGATATCTATAGTAGGGTTGCCAGACAAAATACAGGATGCCTAGTTAAATTTGAATTTTGGATTAATAGTTTTAGTATAACTATATATGCCTTATCAATATTTGTATTTTTTAAAAAAAGATTTTATTTATTTGAGAGAGAGAGCAGAGCAAGAGAGAGAGAGCATGAGCAGGGGTGAGGGGTGAAGGGCAGAGGGAGAAGGAGAAGCAGACTCCCTGCTGAGCAGAGATTCCCAACATGGGGCTCAATCCCAGGACCCTGAGATCATGACCTGAGTTGAAGGCAGATGCTTAACTGAGCCACCCAGGCGCCCCTGCAGTGTATGTATTTTTATTTGCTAAATCTGGCCCCCAGATCTATAAGTATCTACTGAATTAGAAATTAAAACTGAGAAATTTATAAAAATATATTTATTAATTAAAAGTAACAATAATAAATCCATTACAGGTTAACATAAATAACATTTTTGTTAAAAAAAACTTTTATTTCTTATAATCCTAGATGGATGGATATCCAGGATGGATTTGTTAAGTGTCTGCCTTTGACTCAAGTCATGATCTGGTGTCTTGGGATTGAGCCCCGCATAGGGTTCCCTGCTTAGTGGGAAGCCTGCTTCTCCCACTCCTACTCCCCCTGCTTGAATCCCCTCTCTCACTGTCTCTCTCACTCTTTCTGTCAAATAAATAAAATCTTAACCCTCCCCCCAAAACTTATATTTCCTGGGGACGTCTTGGTGGCTCAGTCAGTTAAGCATCTGTCTTCAGATCAAGTCATGATCCCCGGGTCCTGGGATCAACCCAGATCAGGCACTCTGCTCAGCCAGGAGCGTGCTTCTCCCTCTCCCTCTGCCGCTCCCCCTGCTTGTGATCCCCTTGTCTCTGTCAAATAAATAAATAAATAAATAAATAAATAAATAAATAAAATCTTTAAAAAACAAAACCAAAACTAAACAACCTTACATTCCTGAACAAAAAGTTATTGAAAGCGAAATAAGTCAATCAGAGAAAGACAACTATCATATGATCTCCCTGATATGAGGAAGTGGAGATGCAACGGGGTTGGGGGTTAAGGGGGTAGGAAAAGAAAAAATGAAACAAGATGGGATCAGGAGGGAGACAAACCAAAAGAGACTCTTAATGTCATAAAACAAACTGAGGGGGGTGGGGGGAGGGGGGTGGGAGAGGGTGGTGGGGTTACATTATATGTTTAAATTAAAAAAAAGAGTTATTGAAAAGGGCAGCATTATTTTACATTTTTGCAAGTCTCTTCCATGTCTAGCTTGACAGAAGACTTGGATATTGGCGTTTGCATTCAATCTGTTGCAATATGTTGTTTTGGTTGAAGTAGGTGAAGAAAATCTCCTTTGTTCAGGAAGAAAGAGATAACTGTGGATATTCTTTGATACAATATTAGAATGTGTTAAGCAGTAGTTTGTTAATGTTCAGTTTCAATATGAAATCTGAATCTATATTAACAAACTTTTCATACTCAGTTACATTAAGATCTATTGATCTAGCTCTTGAATAGATTTTTGTGAGTGATTTTATAACATCATGCACTGGTCATTTGGAAAATACTGGCTTACTGAGTTATGCAGATTTTCCAAGTGTTGGCACATTTCATTTTAACAATATCAAAAGATCATATTTGTTAATATTACCCCCAATTTCATTAGAAAAGTCTCAAGTACTGGGAAGCTATCAAACTCAAGGGGGAGGAAAAAGTTCTCCAAAATTCTTATTTTTTTTCTTAAAAGCTCAAATTTTTCTCTTGACTACAGATATGGTCTCACTGAAAGGACAGTCTCGCTTGTTCATTTTCAAAAGTTTGACTTCCAAATACCCAATTCTGAATAACTATGGCTTGTTAATCAATTTTTCTTTCAAGTAAAAATTGGTGTTTCATGAAAAAAGAGTGGCTAGTTTAGCTTGCAACTCAAATAATCACACATGTGCTTTACCTACAGACATAGGTACCCTCATACCCTGGGACGCAGCAGAAGTGTTCTCTGGGTACTTCCCATCTTGACACGCAGAATTTTCTAAAAATGTGTATTTAAGGGTCAACAACATTTTATGGAGCCTTGTAATGTTCGTGCTTACCAAGCTCTGTTAGGAATTGGATATTTCACAGAGATATAGAGAATAATAATAAGATATATATAAGATATATATAAGAAAAATAGGATAGAATGCAGATGTAAACTTAAAAGCACACACAAAGCAAAATAAAAAGAGGCACCAATTATGATAGTTCCACCTCCTCCCTACTCTGGCTCAGTTCTCTAGGATATGGAGTCTGGAGCCCCTTGGGCCTCTCTGCATGGAATGCTCCCTACTGCCCCACCCCTGTTCCACTCTCCGGGACTACCTAGTGCCTGCTCACCAGGATTCAGCTTGCACACCATGTCTTCTATGAAAATGCTCCTCCTCAGAGCTCTGCCTAGGAATCTTCCTATGTCCTCCTGTGACATCTCGACTTCTCCTGTCTTACTTCCGTGACTGTTTATTGATCTTCCTGACAGATGGAGTCTTCCTTACTCATGTAGGTCTTTCCCAAGGTTGCATCCCCAGCACCCAGAATGTATGAGATGCTCTATAAATATTTATGGAGTGAATAAGTGAATTGATGAGTGAGTGAATAAATCAGGATCCTGTAGGTACTGACAAGCCACAGCCTCGAGGGATAACATGGACTGTGTGGAGGGGTCGGAAAGGCCCATTAGAGGGTGACGTTCTGTGCAAGGCTATGAAGGCAGAAGGCCCCAGACAGGCAGGAGCCAGGGATGCTAGATTAGACGGTTGATACCGTTCCAGTAGGACATGGAAGGATTTGCATTGCTGGAGGGAGGTATCTATTCTGGGTAGTAGCTGGTTTTCTGAGTATCCCAGGTGCTTCTGGGCCAGCACCCTTCTTCCCAGCATGGGCCAGTGTGTGCTGTGAATGTCGGAGCAGAACCGCAGCCCTGTGCAGCTGCACTGGGGGCTGGAGTGGAGAGCAGGTGCCCTTCAGGCAGGCCTAGCTCCTCGAGCTGAAGCTCTGTGTGATGGGAGGGATGCAGCCAATCCTTGGCCACATGACAGGAGCACCATCTGTATCCCGGGTGCTGGGTTATTGCAGCTGCCACAGCCCACTCAGGCAGATCTGACATAGCTTAGCGCATAGCTTTTCCAGGAGGTTCATCAATTTCCAATCTGCTGTGCTACGTTTCCCCCTACAACTGCCACCAACAAATGTTAATTTGGATTTAGGACCTGAAGGGTAATCGGCAAACGTATGGGCTCATCCCAGAATTGGAAAGGATACTGGGGCTCAAATGGCCTCTGAATGGACTCTTCATGGAAGAAACACACACACACACACACACACACACACACACATACATGTAATTGTCAAATCTTTGCTAGTGTGTCTGTCTTTATACATAGATGTATTCCCCAGAGGTGGCAAGTAAATTGAACTTTTGTATTTTCAATTTAATATTTAGTACAAAATTGATGCAATCTTTTATGTTACTTTAAGGAATTCTGCAATAACTATTTCTTTTGCCAAAGTAAAAATAAGACCCTTGATTTGTCTTTTATATAAATTGTATATAAAAGTGCATAAGCTTATATTTGTGTCTCTGTATCTTCTGTTGAGGATCATATCTCTTTCTGAAAATGCAGAAAATGTTGGCTCATATCTCTTTCTGAAAATGCAGAAAATGTTAGCTCCAACTAGCTTTGAGGTTTCCATGCCTTATTGAAAAGACGGGAAAGGTTGAGTTCTACACACAAATTAACTGGCACTAAGATTTCATCTTTATCTTTACCCATACAACATTATGCACACAACAAAAGACAGAAATGCAAAATTATACAGCATTCAGGGATGAAGCTACATTTTAAGTACAGCTTTTTTGATATCTTCATACCCATGGAGGTTAAAAATGTTTATTGGGTTGCCTGGCTGGCTCAGTCAGAAGGCATGACTCTTGATCTCAGGGTTCCCAATGAGCCTCACATTGGATGTAGAGATTACTTAAATAAATAAAACCTAAAAAAATTTATTAATTAAAGAAATAGGGGACTTGTTACTCTTCCTGAACTAAGTGATGTTAGCAATGTTGCAGGATATGAGATAAATATTCAAAAATCAACTCTATTTCTATAAATAGCAATGAATAACTGAGAATTGGAATTTCAAAATACCACTTAACCATAGTTAACCCCTTAACCATATCAAGAGTATAAGATACCAATGGATAAATTTAACAAAATTTGTGTACGTCTTTTTTAAAAAAAGATTTTATTTATTTGAAAGAGAGAGAGTGAGAGAGAGCATGAGAGGGGAGAAGGTCAGAGGGAGAAGCAGACTCCCTGTGGACCTGGGAGCCCAATGCTCGGCTTGATCCCGGGACTCCAGGATCAAGACCTGAGCCGAAGGCATTTGCTTAACCAACTGAGCCACCCAGGCACCCAATTTGTGTAAGTCTTTTACACTGAAAACTATGAAACATTGCTGAAAGAAATGAAAGATTCAAATAAATCCATGTTCATGGATCAAAAGACTCAACATTGTTAAGATGTTATGTCTTCCCAAGTTGATCCTAGATTCAATGCAATCTGAATTTTTAAAAAATATTTTATTTATTTATTTGACAGAGAGAGACACAGCGAGAGGGAACACAACCACAGGGAGTGGGAGAGGGAGAAACAGGCTTCCCGCCAAGCAGGGAGGCCAATGCAGGGCTCGATCCCAGGACCCTGGTGTCATGACCTGGGCAGAAGGTGGACGCTTAACGACTGAGCCACCCAGGTGAACTGCAATCTGAATTTTCGAAAAAGCAAACTTTTTTGGTAAAAATCGACATGTCGATTCTAAAGTTTACATAGAAATGCAAAAGACCTATCATAAGAGCCAAAGACATTTTGAAGAAGAGGAACAAACTTTAAAACTTCTAGTCCTCAAAAGTCAAGTGCACCCTAAGAACTACGATCCTGCTGCTGGATGCTACATGCTAAAATGAGAGGATTATAGGGCAACACGGATGCATCTTCAAAACACAGGGCTGAATGAAAAAAGAAAGAGAATGAGCTTCTAGCACAATACTATCTATGCAACCTAAAATCATATACATGAAACTTACTTCATATTTTACAAGCCTATTTATATTTCCAAGGACATATAGCAAATACTGTAGAATGGGGTTGTTTGTATAGCAAATACTGTAGAATGGGGCAGGAGGGAGTGAGAGCAGAAGTCAGAGATTGTAGTACACATGTCTTTTTATTCTGATGTTTTGACATGGGGGGCGTTGCTGACCCCAGGGCTGATTAATTGCTAGAGAGAGCAAACAACTCACCAGGGAGTGTACCTTTCACACCCAAATCAACCAATCCAGAGCCCACACTCTGGGTCATCTCCTGGCTTCTAGAACATTCTGACACTCAGGGCCATCCACCTCCGCTAATCATACAGGGACAAGCTCCCAGACATCTAGGGAGTTTCCCTACTCCCCAGAGCCTGCTGCCTTCAAACTAGTCAGTCCTATGCCTGCTGAGCAAGCTTGCCTTGCTTTCCCATGGAAACCACCACGAAGATTCTTGCCCACATCTTCCCCCTGTTCCCTTGGCCCCCTCCCTCACTTTGGACACCAATTGTGAGTCTAGGTTGTAGCTTATGCTTCTGACTGACTTGCTGTGATTGGGAAGTTCCCATAATTCCCCTCCTCAGTTTCCATTAATTGGCTAGAACCCAGGAAAACATGTCACTTACTAGATTACCAGTTCATTATAAAAGGATATAAGTCAGGAACAGCCAGATAGAAGAAATGCCCACGGCAAGATATGAGGGAAGGGGGTGCAGGCTTCCAGGTCCTCCTTGGGCCCCACTCTCCCAACACCTGCATGCGGTCACCAACTGGGAAGCTCTCTGAGCTCTGTCCTTTTGGGTTTTTAGGGACACTACATTATAGAGGCATGATTGGTCAAAGCATTGACATTAGGGGTTAACTCAACCTCCAATCCCTGTATCGGGATTGGGGTTGGAGGTGAAAGGACCAAACCCCCAGTCACCTGGTTGGTCTCCCTGGCAATCAGCCCCCTTCCTTAAGGACTTTCTGAAAGTCACCCTATTAACACAAACTCTGCTGTGGTTGGAAGGGGTTTATTATGAATAAAAAAAGACCCCTTATCACTTGGGAAATTCCAAGGCTTTTTGGAGCTCTTGGGCCAGGGGAGGGGGACAAAGACCAAATAAGTATTTCTTCTCATAAACCACAGTATTACAGGTCATGAACTGAGAATATCATTAATTCAAACTTTCGCACCTAAGAACCAAAAAAGAACACCACCGCCAGAGAAAACAAACCCCCACATGCAGGCCCTAACTCCATTCTCTGCAATGTGCTTGTCTTCGTGCATTGAAGCTAATTGTCCAGAGCTCATCAGGTAAACCAGTGGTTCTAGCAATGTTCCTAGAACACCAAGGTGCGTAAATGCCTTTCCCTGTGGGGTTCCTCATAGTCTTCGGTACAGTGCATATCTTCAGGAGGGCCACATAAGATGAAGCATTTCTGAAACATAATTTTTTGGAAGGCTTTATTTTTGTGTCAGTCTAGTGTTCTGTGAATCCCACTTTGAAGACCAGTGGGCTGGAGGAGGATACACTGATGCACGAAATGAACTCAAACTGTGGGGGCTTCAGGAAGTCCTCTGGCCAATCCGCAACTCTCAGTAAGGGAGGTGCCATAACACACACATTGAGGCAACTCAAGATACGTACAAGACTGCAAAGACCAAACTAGGACCTTGGTCTTCCATCATGTGGGAAGGATAGCATTTGATTACATGATAGCATTCTGTCCTATTTTCTCTAAGTGCATTTTATGGTATCTTTGTGACAAAATTTCTGATTTTTTGATACAATAAATACAGACAAGCTAGCTAATATGGTCAAAAGTTAACCTGCCCTTACACAAATGTCCTAAACTATAAGCTCTGTGGGAGTTAAATATTTACCTTTTTAAAAAATATATTTTTCATTTATTTATTGACAGAGAGAGATCACAAGTAGGCAGAGAGGCAGGCAGAGAGAGAGAGGAGGAAGCAGGCTCCCTGCCAAGCAGAGAGCCCAGTGTGGGACTCGATCCCAGGACCCTGAGATCATGACCAGAGGCTTAACCCACTGAGCCACTCAGGCACCCAAATATTTACCTTTATAGATGCTCTTCTGTTTGTCATTTCTCTACTGATAATGACCCCCAAGGCATATTTTGGAAGTTAAAGATTTTATTTATTTATTTGTCAGAGAGAGAGAGTGCACAAGCAGGGGGAGCGTCAGTCAGAGGGAGAAGCAGGCTTCCTGCCAAACAAGGAGCTGGATGTGGGACTCGATCCCAGGACCCTGGGATCATGAACGGAGTCCAAGGCAGACGCTTAACCAACTGAGTCACCCAGGCATCCCCCTATTTTGGAAGTTAACTTTCTATTTTTCATTTCTATCTGCTTGGGGTAATCCTAAAAGGCAAGAAGACTTTCATTGCAATATTAGTCCTATCCACAGCAGTAACTCACTGTTTCCTTAAGTTTGGGGGAAAGAAGAAAATATCAGGGAAATCCTATTTGAGTGTCAGAATTATCGCATTAACACATGTGAAGTGCTTGGAACAGTACTTAGCACAAAGTGAATGCTATATAAAAATGTTTGTTTCATGGATGAAATAAATCAAGTCAAGTTATCTAGTCTCCAGTGAATATAAATTCCACAGAGGATGCTGAGAGAATAGGCAGGTTTCTCCTTCTTAGAGTAAAAAAGGAGTAAGAATCATTCGATGCTGAATTAATTTTTTTTAACCAAGGAAAAAACTCCCAACAATCCCAAAGCTTTAAATAAAATGAGTTTCTTTGAACAAGACTGGTTATTACTTTAACTGAAAAATCAAATGGTTTTCATTACTCACCACCAGAGAAACCACATGATTCAAGGCTATAAATATTGCCTATTAATAGTAAGTTGCTGGCCACTCTCTTATTTTGAAGACTTTTGCTCAACAAGCTTTGCAAACCACATCTTCCAAAGAAGTTACTTTTTTTTTCTATTTGTCCGAATTGACATTGGGTGGGGAGTTTCTGGAAATATAAAATCTTATAAGATGATGTGTACTATGAACCTTTCTCAGTGCATTCCAGCCCAAGCCTCCTCAGTTCTTGACTGTTGTATATTTACGGTGTAACTAGAGATTGAGAGGGAAGAAAACTCCAGGGGTCATGTTCTGTACAAACATAAAGATTTGTGGAATGTTGAAAAACTGGACTGGGAATAGAAAAATCACCATGTAAATCAGTTATTTCCATTATTTTCACTTTCACCTGAGAACTTTGTTTGTCACCGTAAGACTTCTGATGATAAGTTTTAATAAGCAGATGTTGGGAGGTAGGGAGGCAAGGTTTGATGAATATTTTATTCTGTACCCAAAAAAAGCATTTTTGAACCACCAATTCTTTCTGTGAGAAAAAAATTCTGCTTTGCCAAAGAAAACATATTTCAGAGAGAATACTTTAGGGATTCCAGGGACCTCAGAAACCATCAAAAGGGGCAAAACAGGGTTGTATAGTGACCGCAAAGCCCCTCATTGCCTTGGAGAGAAAATAGCAAATGTATTTGATAATGAAAATGAATTGCTTATTTTTTTTTCATGTTTAATGTTTTATGGAGCAAGTCCTAAAAAAAAAAAAAAAGCCTTTCTTATGCACAGATTTCAAAAGCCTTTAGGGAGACAGAATTCTTCTGACCCACAAATCTAGGTCCAACATTCCATTTCCCATACGATTCATACAAATTCATACAAATGTGCTTTGTAATTTAAAGAAGTTTAGGATTTGGTAGTTCTTCTTAAACATAAATGAAATATAGTCTTAAAATTAGGGATTCTCAGTCTTTTTGGAGATGGTACACCCAACTGATTGATTTGGTATCTCTGTCTCATGTCATGCCACTTAAATCCTTCATTGAGGGGCACCTGGGTGGCTCAGTTGTTAAGTGTCTGCCTTTAGCTTGGATCATGATCCCAGGGTGTTGGGATCGAGTCCCGCATTGGGCTCCCTGCTCTTGGGAAGCCTACTTCTCCTTCTCCCACTAACCTGCTTGTGTTCTCTCTCTCTGTCTCTCAGATAAATAAATAAATAAATAAATAAATAAATAATATCTTTTAAAAAATCTTTCATTGAAAGGCTCTGATATTTTTCAAGTTTGGTTGGTTTGGGTAGTCTCTCTTGGTGGTCCATTAAAAAACTTCATTGCAGTTATTAGTTATATCCTGGGTAGATCCAAGATTAAACCTGAATAAGACTGAACTACTTAAAATCAAGACTTTTTGTTTTCCATTTAAAAAGCTACATTTAGGGGAGGAGTCAAGATGGCGGGGAAGTAGCAGGCTGAGACGACATCAGACAGCAGGAGATCAGCTAGATAGCCTATCAAACCATTCTGAACACCTACGAATCCAACAGGAGATCGAAGAGAAGAAAAATAACAATTCTAGAAACAGAAAATCGACACTTTCTAAAAGGTAGGACCAGCGGAGAAGTGAATCCAACGCGACGGGAAGATAGACCCCAGGGGGAGGGGCCGGCTCCCGGCAAGCGGCAGAGCACAAAATCAGGACTTCTAAAAGTCTGCTCCAGGGAGGGACATCACTCCAGAGGCTAAAGGGGGTGAAGACCTCGTGGGGACAGCGTGGACTCAGGTCCCACAGGGTCACAGAAAGATCGGGGATGTCTGAGTGTCGCAGAGCTCACAGATATTAGAGTGGGGAAGCCGGCTGCGGAGACAGAGCCGAGGTTTCCTAGAGCCGTGGTCTGTGACACGGGCCGGTGCTCTGTGCAAGGGGTCCCCACAAGATCCGGGGAGACAGGAGAGCTCAGGGATCTACGGGGTTCGGAGACTCCAGGTGGGACTCTGCCAGAGACAGAGATGCTTGGTCACAGGCTGGGTGGGCTCGGAGCGCTCCCAGAAGCCAGTGAGATGGGACTGCTTACACACGATTTTCTCCGGGCGCGGCCGGAGGCTGGGGAGACAGGAGTGATTAAACGCTTTTCTCTGAAGGCGCACTGAAGACTGGGGCCCCTAGCTCTCGGCTCCTCCGAACCGGAGAGTGGGAGGCCGCCATTGTCATTCCCGTCCTACGGAACTCTACGGAAAGTGATCAGGGAACAAAAGCTCCCGAAAGCAAACCTGAGAGGATTACTTAGCCCGGCCCCTGGTAAGGGCGGTGCAATTCCGCCTGGGGCAGAGACACTTCACAATCGCTACAACAGGCCCCTCCCCCAGAAGATCAAAGAAATCCAGCCAAGACCAAGTTCACTTAACAAGGAGAACAGCGGATTCTTATCTGGACAAAATGACAAGGCGGAAAAACTCACCACAAAAAAAAGAACAGGAGGCAGGACCGAAGGCTAGAGACCTAATCAGTACAGACATTGGTAATATGTCAGATCTGGAATTCAGGACGACGATTCTCAAGGTTCTAGCCGGGCTCGAAAAAGGCATGGAAGATATTAGAGAAACCCTGTCAGGAGAAATAAAAGCCCTTTCTGGAGAAATAAAAGAACTAAAATCTAATCAAGCTGAAATAAAAAAAACTATTAATGAGCTGCAATAAAAAATGGAGGCTCTTACTGCTAGGATAAATGAGGCAGAAGAAAGAATTAGTGATATGGAAGACCAAATGACAGAGAATAAAGAAGCTGAGCAAAAGAGAGACAAACAACTACTGGACCACGAGGGGAGAATTCGAGAGATAAGTGATACCATAAGACGAAACAACATTAGAATAATTGAGATTCCAGAAGAAGAAGAAAGAGAAATAGGAGCAGAAGGTATACTGGAGAGGATTATTGTAGAGAATTTCCCTAATATAGCAAGGGGAACAAGCATCAAAATCCAGGAGTTGCAGAGAACACCCCTCAAAATCAATAGGAATTGGTCCACACCCCGCCATCTAATAGTAAAATTTACAAGTCTTAGCGACAAAGAGAAAATCCTGAAAGCAGCACGGGGCAAGAAGTCTGTAACATACAATGGTAAAAATATTAGATTGGCAGCGGACTTATCCACAGAGACCTGGCAGGCCAGAAAGAACTGGCATGATATATTCAGAGCACTAAACGAGAAAAACACGCAGCCAAGAATACTTTATCCAGCTAGGTTATCATTGAAAATAGAAGGAGAGATAAAAAGCTTCCAGGACAAACAAAAACTGAAAGAATTTGTAAACACCAAACCAGCTCTACAGGAAATATTGAAAGGAGTCCTCTAAGCAAAGAGAGAGCCTAAAAGTATTATCAGAAAGGAACAGAGACAATATACAGTAACAATCACCTTACAGGGGATACAATGGCACTAAATTCATATCTCTCAATAGTTACCCTGAACGTAAATGGGCTAAATGCCCCAATCAAAAGACACAGGGTTTCAGAATGGATAAAAAAACAAAACCCATCCATATGCTGCCTACAAGAAACTCATTTTAGACCTGAAGACACCTCCAGATTGAAAGTGAGGGGGTGGAAAACAATTTACCATGCTAATGGACATCAGAAGAAAGCTGGGGTGGCAATCCTTATATCAGAT
>ML101836.1:0-41118 GCA_003697995.1 Taxidea taxus jeffersonii
GCCCATTTCTTAACTTCAGCAGTTGCAGTATAGGTAGAATGTAAATAAAAACTTGAAACAAACAAACAAACAAATATAAAGAAAGATCTTTTTCATAGACCTTTTAAGTAGCCTGCAGAACTACAAGCAAGAGAGTACATTCCATTTACACTGGGAAACCTCATTTCTTGGTTCATATAAATTCTTAAACATCTCTGGCTATATGTGCATATATAAATATTTAATTCAATCATAAATAAGTTGTATGTCCCTGAATATCTCTTGTTAGGATGTGCAGTGATATCACATTATGGGGATTTAATGTGACAGTATAAAAATAATATACATTAAGTAAACTAATGGTGGCTGAGATTAATTCCCACGAAAATTAGATAATGGTAAGATAATTAGAACAAATATCTGCTACTTTCAAATGTACTAATTTGACAAAAATACCTACTACTATGCAATGTCTTTTTGATACTATTAGCACAAATAAGGGCAAGTGTAATAAACCCTAAGCAGAAGGAAGATAGAGAATTGAGTTTCGAATGGCTACAGATAGTTTAAGATTCTGCTCCCATCCTTATATTTCAATATTTACAGAAGTGGCATCTAAAAAGTCTCTAGGCAAGCAAGCTTTACAAATGTCTCAAGAAAAAAAACAACACATCAGAACTGCATCTGACCTCAAATTGCTTCTAATCATCCTATTTTGAAATCTCATAATTCCATTATTTAGTACACAGGCAAGTAGAATTTTTTGTAAATGTTTCAGTCTTGGTAATTTAGGAAAATTAAAAAATTAAATTTAATCCTTTATTAACACAGAACATTAGCATTTTAATCAGTATAAATTGGTAATGCAGTGTAATAAAGAATAATCAAGTTGAAATAAACACCTTCAGTAATCAGATTTAATCTGAATTACTTGCTGAAATATAGTGCTTAAATCTAAATGATTTTTCCATTAAATGTGCTCCCAATTCTGAATCAAGATGACATATTTATGAAATGGAAAGTATTCAGTTAAACTATTCCCTGTTGTTGCATGCATCAAATTCCAGCATAACAGGGATATACCTCCACAGAAAAAAAAGAGGATAAATATCCATTATCTACAATGATCAAATGAATTGGAAAATTCCTAGCTCTCTACTTCTCTCTGTATTCTACATACCTGGTTTCTCTGTTTTTCATATATGCCATAAATATACTTGCAAACAGCAACTAGAATGGGCTTTAGGCATTATAAGATCTCTTAGATCTTTAAAAGTAAAATCTCCTGGATTTTACTCATTTTTACCCGGTTAATATATTGGTCATATTGGGTAGTATCTCATTTCAGCTGCTCTGTGTAATAAAACACAAATCTATCAGTTATTAATGAAAAATTCTTTGTTGATTTCCTGTCATGTGTTGCTCACTGAGAGGAAAACACAAATTGTCAGACACAGTCTGTCTGCCCTTAAGCCTTACTTCCTTGAAGCAAAAGTGAACTTTCCATCCCACCGAAAGATATTTCCAGAAAGACAAAACAACCAAAACATGGGGGAAAGTACCTTTGACCTATTATAATGTCAAAGTTTAGGCATTTCTCTCAGCAATACAATTTGTTTCTATGTAACTTCATTATTACCTATGGTCTTCAAGTCTACTTTTTCTGAATTTCTGGTAAATTGGTATATAATTTCTGCACTGCAAAACTAATCCAATCAGCAAGTTAGCTAAACGGAAAGTGAGTTATGTGTGGTGCTACCAAATTGCTTTAGGCACTTTGCAAATGTCATTCCATTCAATTCTCACAACAAACCTGTGAATTAAATTTTAATATCCTTAATCTACAAAATACTTAAAGAAGCAAACTTATTAATCCTTCTGGCTACTAAGAAGTGGCAAAGCTGGAATTCAAAGCCAAGTGTCTTAACTCCAAGATTCCTCCTTTTATGTTATTTCACAGGGGCAAAGCTATAATTTGTAAGAAGAGTGATAATGTGGTGTCTGATTTTTAAAGGATGCATATAAATAACATTCACCGAGCACTTACTAGGAGTCAGGCAATCTTCTGAAAACTTTGGAAGAAAACTTTGGGACTCATTTGATCCTCATGAAAACTCTGTAGGCACTACAATTTCCCTCACTATCCATCAAGAAATGAATGCTTAGAGAGCCCCAGTTAATTGTCCAGGGTCACAGAGTTAGTACAGAATGCTCTAGATTTACATGCTGTTTGATTGGGGGACCCACACTGTTAGCCACTAGATGAAATTGAGATCACTCATTTTGGCACTCCAAAACCACCCTGCTTTTGATCCATTGTTTTCATATTTGTGTATGAAATATAAAATACCTATTCTCTAACTACTGCTTATATAGGACACTATACCATGTGTTGGATTCATAGAAAGAAAATGCAAAAATCTCTATTAAAAAAGGTTGTGTTATATTGAAGGCAAAAAAATATTCACAATGTTCTGTGATAGACATATACAGAGATTAATTATGGGTGGACACCTAATCCATAATGAAGAAATAGAGAAATATGAGCTGAATCTTTTTGATAAACAGATCATATTTTTTGAAAGCATCTCCTCTTCATAAAAATGTTTTTATATACTTATAAAATTTGTATTATCTTTGTTCCAGACTTCTCTGATTTAATAATTTTAAGAGGAAAAGTTCTTCCACAGTACAATTTTTTGCCAGATTAACTGACAAATCTAGCTAAATTATTAGCCTGTTTTCACATTCCCCATGAAAAAAATCAGTAAAGTTTTCTTTCCTTCTACTGAACAATGTGATATTTGGTGTAGACTGTGCTGGATGAGAGCAAGCTGCCCACTTATTCTTCTCTAGAGGATGCTGTTGATTTGATAGATTGGAAATCAAAAAATCCAATATATTTGGACATTGCTATTCTAAAAGTACCTGGCTAACCTGTTGTAGCAACTGAAACACTGGCCTTTATTTTGGGTCCTAACCCATGCACCTCAGTATAGGGATGGGGTCCTACAGAAAAGCTATTCCTATCAATGAACTTAGAACAAAAGAGTCTTAGGCATCCTGAAATGTAAAGTGTAATCCTTGAGATGAACGGTATAGGTAGAAAAACTGACCTTTTGTTATAAAATACAAACTAAACTGGTTAAAATCTTCTTGATTAACTGAGCTTACCCAAGGGCAATCGGTAGGACTGGAGCAAAACACACCAGGTCGGTCCAATTAATCAAAGGCAGGTAAAATGTGAACAAGCACTGTTCCTGCCAATCTTACCTACAGTGAATCATCACTGACTTAGAGTTGCTCTCCAGTAACGCTACAGTCATGCAAGAGCCCTTATAAGGCTTTTCACATACTGCCTATAGTTGCATGCTACCATTTTGCATCTCATTGTTATCTTACTATGCACATACCATCCTCCCTCCAAAAATAAAAACCATCCCTTTGGTTAATTAGTTATTGGGACATGGAATAATGTTTTGCTGTGAGCTGAAAGGCCGACTTGCAGCCAGAATATCAATAAATCAGTTTAACATTCTCCCATCCTGACAAAATGGCTCAGGACTAAAAACAGACCTCTGTAATGGCTATAAAGAGAAACTAGCCCCCATTCCTTTGAGAACTTACTGCTTGGGTGGTGGCTGCTCAAATTTTGGCACTGCAGGACACATCGCCAAACTCTTTCAAAACAAAACAAAAACAAAGATTAAAAGAAAAAGTCAAATAAGTCAAATACTTTCTTATCCGTTATTTTCATTCCCCCCCCCATAATTTAATTACTTGTTTTCTAGACAAATCAGCAAAAAAATGAAACACATACACATTACTTAGTTTAAGTAGCTTTAGTAAGGACAGTCACACACACCAGATAATAATCTTAAAAATATGTTTAGTACTTTTTCTTTTTCCTCATTCTAACTTGTAGACACATTAACATTAGTTGGTGTTTATCTAGTTTTTCCAGAGAATTTTCCTTAAAAGGAGGAATTCTATCACACCTGAAAATCCACAGATCATTTTTAAAAAATCTATTTTTCTGTTAATTTCTAGCATAAGATTACAAAATTAGAGTAATACTTTTTACTCTGAGACAGAGGACTGTGGTTTTTCCTTTATATTAGGAAAACTAAATCAAAGATGTTCTCATTGTGTTTTTTAGAACATAAATAGGAGCTTAGAAAGCGAGCTATATGAATGGGCTATTTCTTCCTAACATGGCTGACACCACCATCATTACCATTACCATGAAGCTATGGTGCATCCACATTAAAATTTTCACCTTCTGTTTTAGAGATGCTCCCTGCTGCCAACCAGCTCAAGGATGGTTGAGGTAATGTGGATTAAAAACTGATGATGCTTATGTAAATGAATGAGCATCCTGTGATACATGTGGCTATAAAAAATACTTAATAACATGTTCCTGAAAAGAGATAATGTGAATAGGCAGTTCTGTTATAAGCAAAGAAAGCTTGCAAAGGAAACTATTTTAAACATGGATCCCTTAATTTTACTTATAGTTTTATTTTTAGAATAAACTTTTCTGATTATGGAAAAATTGTGTGGTTGTGGCATAAGAGTTAGGCTGCATTGGAAAGATGAAAAATTACAATAGGATTTCATGTAATTCAACCACTTGTAGACCATGTAGGGTAGACCAGAGACGAGAGAGGAAGGACCAACTCTGGGAAGGGTCTATACATTAGTCAGGCCAGAGAAGAGAAAGCCAGGAGGCAGTGTGGAAAGGAGGTGCAGATATGTGAGGTAAGGGATCACCATGACGTAATTGGTACTTTAAGCATTTTGAGAAGACCGCCATGTTTCAGTTATACTTTCTATCTAAATTGCCTATCATTTGAAAAATACATATGGGTTTTTTAGTTCTCTGGGTTTAACTGGTCTCTATGGTCAATCTGGAGCCAAGCCAGAGAAGTGGGCAAAAAGGAATATCCTGCATTCACAGCATATTTGACATTAGGATTTCTTCTGGGGGAGTACCAGGGCAGGTAAACCTCATTTAGCTATTTAGGCAAATTTAATTTAAGGCAAATTTAGAAGCAATTTCACTGTGGCAACATACAAGAGCAAAGAGCTCTGAGTACATTTTCAGAAATGCAGGTTGACTCAACATTGTTCCTGGGACTCTGCTGCCATCTTTAAGCACTGTCACTTAGTATTTATCTTTCTCTGGCAATTCTTTCCCTTTTGTGTAGGCAGGATAAATGACAAACACCAATTCCAAGCACTGCTTTGAACACTTTTCTCATTGAAGCCATTGTAATGCAAATTTTTCTAGTCAATGGATTATTTTGAAACCTGTAGAAATATTGTCTTAATAACAGGCACTACAGGATAGAAAAATAATAAAGCTGAGTCATTGCATCAACAAACGTTGCATGCCCATCACATAATCAAATGGATCCTTTATGCTCTCTGACTAATCAGAGACACCTTTATTCCTACTAAAAAAAAAAAAAAAGAAAATGCATGGTTCACAGAGCTCAGTTCTTTTTTATGAACTTTCCCCTCTGAAGACAGTACTCTGAAGATGACTTAAGGAGTTGCCAGCTGATAAATTCATGACCCATGACTCCATATTTCTTCCTGACAATCCATTAGATGGGATCTAAAGCCTAGGAGTTTGAAATGTACTTATCATAGACATACTACTGTATGTAACAATGGCTTGAATATTTATAGTTTAAAGATACTGCTTTGTCATCCTGTAAAAAGAAACTATACTGATTAGAGTGATAAACAATAGAAGCTTCCAGAAGAACGTCAGGTCAATGCAGATCCTGTCCTCAGGAGGCCTATTCAAATCCCCTATGCTTTCCCCCACTGGTTCTTATCTAATATGAAAGATTGCATGTGCTCAGAACAGAGCAATAATTAAATCCCAGTGCTCTTAGCTACAGTGATTAGTTTAAAAATTAGGAGTGCTTTTCTATCATGTTAAAATAAGCAAGCCTTACATATATGAATTTTAATATGTTCCTTAAAAATCCAAAAACACACAATAGACTATATTCATTGCATTTTAAAGTCAGGTACCACAGGAGAACTGGGGCATTCTATGTATTTTTGGAAAATATATTTTATTTTCTATCCATAACTATCTATATCATGTTTTGGTTACAAATATTTATTCTACAGAATTAATTTGCCACATTGTTAAAAACAAACTTTTCAAGTAGAAAGCCTCTCTTTTTCTAAAGAGAAAAGGGGGGAGCTTTATGAATACAAATTCATTTCTGAGCACAACAGCTCTCCAAATGAAATGAATTTCACAAAGTGTGCCTTAGAATTCATCATTTTAAGTTGCCTAGGTTGGTTTACATATTAATCCACTTCCCAAGCATCTCCCTTTGTGACCTGGCAGGCTTCAGTTATGCACAATGACATGGAGACAGTCTGCTGAAAGGTCTGTTCTTTTAAAATGTCACTCCTCACTGTGGAATATGTTTTATTAAGGGTAATGGGAAACGTGCAGGTCTGGTGGCAAATTTGCTTTTCTTTCCTCAGATGAAACTTGAACACAGACTTAATAGGGAAATTTGTCATTAAATTATAACAGCAGAGTGAGTTGGGGCTGGGTGTCAGCCTCCACTCCAAACAGAGGACTCCAGGCTAACTTCTTGGGGAGGTGGGTCATCACATCCCTGGGTGACTACCATCTGAGGCAGAGAATCACATGGTCAAAATCAAGCATTGCTTCAGAAAAACCTAATTAACAAGCTAGGGAAGAGAGTTTCCAGGTCACCATAAAAGAAAAACTTTTTGTAAGCAATAATAATGATGCATTAACATGACTCATGCTGCTTGCTTTCACATAGATAAAATGCAGGTTAAACCATCTGAAGGAAAGCGTAATGACTACTGAGAGTCAAAGCCTACAGTGGCACAGATTGCCTAAAAGGTGGGTGTTTGTCTTCCCATCCCAACATCAGACATACAGGAGAGTCCTTATCAAGTTTTTTGATCCCCAATGAACTTATATGACTCCTATTTCCTCTACTGTATGACATAACTTCCAGGATGGGAAGGAATCAGGCTCTGGAGTCCTTCAAAACTGTGCTGGATTCAGAACTGTGCCCTTGGTACTAACAAGTGCTAGCTTCATGGGTGTTTGACCTAATGAAGTTTTGTGAACTTCACCCCCTGTTATGAACTCTTTCCCACTGAAAGAAAGGTTCAGAAGGGGGTCCTGTGTTTAGAATTTAGTGTTTTACAGCCACCATCCTGAAAATTTTCATAAATTTATCTCTGAATTTGTGATCTGTTAAGCAAGGTCTAAAGGGACAACGGCATATGCACCAAGGCTTGGAACCTGGTTCACCTGTGGTCCTATCCCCCACAAAGTCCCACCTTCCTGGGGCTGGTTCTTCTCAACTGCCTGCTCCAGCTTCCCCTAGGACCTTAAACCTCACCCAGGCTCCCCCTCCTGGTCCTGCCCAGTGACTGGTGCTATCTTCCGCCCCTTGTGGGGCTTGGGCAGGGAGAGTCAGGTGAGGCCTATATCCTCAGTGCAACAAGATGCAGAGTAAGGTTCTGGACACCTGGTAGAATCTGCATGTACCCTTTGAGCATCTTCATACCCAAATGAGGCAACATTCCACAGCAAGTAAAAAAACACTATGATAACTTGAGACAGAGACTACAAAAGAAAAGGGTTTTTTTTTTCTACTTTTTGAATAAGGGGCCCACATTTTTATCTTGCACTTGGCCCCACAAGTTATATAACCAGGCTTATCAGTATGTTCTTGTGCAAATCATATATACTTTATAAGCCTCAGGTTTCCCACCCAGAAAGTAGGAATGATAACAACACCTATAACAGAGGTATAGTGGGGATAAATTTTTTTTTAATGCATGTAAAGGGCTTAACATAGAAGCTGGTACACCGTAAGAAAACTAATAATATCAGTTATTAGTTTCAAAAGTTAGAAAATGAACAAAAACACACTTTGACTTCACATCCTTTGTAGACAATAGAGTTAGCACAAGACAAATGTAATTCAGGATATCTCAGAAGATCTAGGTTCTATATTAAGGATACTTTGGCCCATAATTTTGGGGGCACGGGGTGGCTCAGTCAGTTAGTCATCCAAGCCTTGATTTTGGCTCAGGTCAGGATCTCAATGTTGTGAGATCAAGCCCCACATGGGCTCTGCACTGGGCCTGGAGCCTGCTTAAGATTCTCTCTCTCCCTCTCTCTCTGCCCCTTCACCACCACCCCCCTTAAAAAAATACTTTGGCCCATAATTTCTTAAAGTTCAAATACTAGATTAAAATGGATGTATTTTCAGTATTACTAAAGACCTTGGCATTTAAAGAAAAACCAAAAGAATCTTTCATTTAAAAAAGAGAATAATTTACAAAATGAAGAAAATATTAGGAAACAGGATCTATTTAGCAAGTATTGCCAGAATGTCACTCACTGTGTCCAGGGACCATAGGGAGGAAGCATTTGATACAATGGCTGTGGAATTAGCATGTCCAGCCTCAAAGAACTGCCAGTGCAGCCCTGGGTGAGAGTAAGCCCTCCGTTCTCTGCTTTTAGAGAACTCTCAAGGGAAATATTTCATCCTGAGCTATAACTAATCTCTAAAAACAATTTGCATAGAGGAAATGGACAGCGGAAGAGAGGGTTAAGAGAGAGGATAAAAAGGATTTGCTAATTTCTTGTGTAGAAAAGCAAAGTGTCTACCTTCCATAATTTTGGGGGAAGAATTTAAATGTGATTATGTCTGAGTATACCTCCTACTAAGTCCCAGAATTCATTTCATGCTTTATTCCATTTCATGCTTAATTCTAGAACAAGATAACTTTGCACCTCCATGCCCCCCACCCCACCCCACAAAGAACACATCAAATTCCCGAGAGGCATTTAGAGTGAACCCCCCAGGCAAGACATTATCTAGCAGCAAAATTTGCAATCTCTTAGTTCACAGCTCTGGGCTCTCCCTGCCTCCTGGCCACTGGCCCTTTGGAGATATTCGAAGGGCAAACTCATTAGCCAAATTTCCAAGAGAAGGAAGGTTATGACTCATTTTTAGACTATTGTCACTATCACTAGGCTAGAATAGACTAGAATAGACTAGAATAGAAAATGGAATCTCCTGCTAAATAATGCCTACCTTCTACATAAAACTCATAAAAAGGGTTTTTATTTACCTACAGTGTGATGAAAGTAAGAAAAAAAAAAGTGCCAGAAGTATGGCATAAAATATATCTGAAATTAAAAAGAATAAACCTAATATTCACAAATCATTTTTCCCAAAGTGAAATTAATATCCTGTTCGAATAAATATCTCCAATTTTGGTGCTTTCAGATGTATTGTTTTTGCCTCTGTTATATTTCTGTGTTCTGCCTACTAACTTGTAAATATATATCTCTTGAGAGTTTTAAGCTCTTGAGAAACAAGTATCATTTCTAATTCATCATTGTATCTCCTATATCAGCTTCTAGTTGGACACCTGATACATGTATGGTGTAGATTAATGCTTGTGTACTTGAACTGATACTCCCTAAGCAAAGACTTTTCATTATCAATAATGTTAAAAATAAAATAGCCCCTACATTAAGTTATTGATTAATGTTAATTATAACTAAAGCTTTTAGTGTTACCTAAACTTTGGTATCTGTTAACCCACTTTCCTAAGTTTGATTTACTTTTTAGGAGCCACAGTGAGCACTGGATCTCAAAGTGTGATCCCCAGATGAGCATCATCAGCCTCACTCAGGCATGATAAGGAAGGAATGCAAATTCTGTGGGCCCAGCCCAGAACTTCTGAGTCACAGGCTCTGAACTGAGGCTCAGAAATCTGTGTCTTAACAAGCCTTCCATATGATTCTCATGCACACTAAAGTTTGAGGACCACCAGTATAGAGGGAGAAGCAAATTATGGCTCTAATCCCAGTCCATACCTGGTTTTATGAATTTGTGTAAATTATTTAACCTCTTTAAGTATCCATTTCCTTTTCTGCAAAATTAAGGATAACAATTCCTATTTCATGGGTTTGCAATAAAGATTATATAATGGGGTACCTGGGTACCTGGGTGGCTCAGTGGGTTAAAGCCTCTGCCTTTCCTTCAGGTCATGATCCCAGCGTCCTGGGATCAAGCCCCACATCCGGCTCTCTGCTCAGTGGGGAGCCTGCTCCTCACCACCCTGCCTGCTTCTCCACCTACTTGTGATCTCTGTCTGTCAAATAAATAAATAAATAAAATCTTTTAAAAAAAGATTACATAATGTAATATCTGCTAGGAGATTGACACATAATAAGCATTCATCAAATGGCAGGCATTGCCACAGGATGGTTCATTCTGAAAGACTTAGCTTAACAACTCTTCAGAAATGCCAGATCCTCCTTATTCATATCTCATAAGACTTTTCAGCAGCTAATTTATAATTCCAAGTTGGGATTCAGAAATAACAGTTATTAATAGCTTTCTTATTTGGAAACAGTATCCCTGATACAATTAGCCCTTTGCAACTACAGAAGCTCTTAGAGTCTGTTTGTTAAGTACTAAAGCAAATAATCCTTTTCACAGCATATCAGTGATTAGCTCCACTAGATTTTGTATATGGCACAAATCAGGTACTTCAAATGGATAAGCCATTCCCAGTGCAGTCCAGACAGCGGTAAGATATGAATAAAACTGAACTACTCTAGATGAAGAAGACCTGGGTTTGGTCAGCAAGACCAAAAGGAAAAACTACACTGAATACCTCCTTCTAATTGGCTCCTCTGTTAGAAAACAAATCTGTTGTATACTTGTATACTAACTTCTTGTATACCCCTGTTAGGACTAACAGGAAAAAGGTTACACACACACACACACACACACACACACACACACACATATGAATGTATATATGTTTTGGAAAGGGCCACTGCCTTGGCAGGCTTACTGACTATTATACTGTTACACAGCTGAACCTTCCCCAAGGCATTAATTACCAAAAATGACCACCTGGAGGCTAGGCGGATCCTCTTTGTACAGGATCTCTGGTTGCACAGCTCCGGGATGAAAACCCTCACCATCTGTGATAACCACCAGCCTCCAGCAGCAGCAAGTTAATGAGATCAAATCATTCCCCATGCACTTTAACCTGTCTGGGTGAGACAAAGACTCAGCAAAGAGAATATGTCATTAAATTTAATTTAGACCTCTGGAGTTCAGACTTTTGTTTTCATCAATAAAATAAATGTTTAAATCTAAAGCCATTTGCAGAGGCAGAAGCAATGAAACATTGACTTATTAGTTTCTAGATAATGCTAGGCTCTTGCCAGTGCATAGATCCCTAATAAAAGCAAGAAAAATTAAAATGGCAAGTATTATCTAGTGCCTATTTAAAAGATATATCCTGATATATGTGTCCAGTGATCCTTATACACATAGGCCTAACTTTTTTTGATGTTTATAATATTTGTCTTTGAGCTTATGAATAATATTGCAGTTATGTTCAGCCTGACTTAAAGGTTTGCATTTTGCTAAGCAGAATCTACCGCCTGCACTAAATGACTTTTTAAAGAGTTTTCTAATGAGCAGTTGTGTTCAATGTGATGGGAGCTGTGAGCACTACATGTATCAAAGTGCTAGCTATTAAAATAAGTTTCCTTAATTAAAAGGCATTAAATTAAAAGAGCCATTTGATTTATCATATAAACACATTATAGTGATAAGGGGGAGGAGTCTGACTCATTGCAGGTAGTAAAGAAGCAACTGGAGAGATCAATTCAACTTTCCAATTTTCTTCCTCCTCTTCCCTCCATCAGCTGATCTATTTGCTTCTAAGTTGACAGCAATATAGATGTCTGAACTTCAAGTTGACTCAGGCTTTTGTTCAAGGTTCTAATTGGCTTCTGGCATTTTTGATTATACAGACACCCCAGGTTACTCCATTAACTCAAACTTGCACATCCCCATTCCATATCAAAGACTATAAATATTTTAAACACGAGCTATTTGTACTATGTATTTTAACAGCTATGCAAATTAACATTAAACATATGCCAAGGGAAAGACTAAAGAAAGAAAGTCTAAATTTAAAAAGAACCAATACTGAAAGCAAGCAAAAAAATCTACATGCCATATAATCTACTCCTTCATAACTCCATGAAAGTTTCCTTACAAAATGTATAGCATTTGCCATCACAGTATTTGTTGAATATAAGTGAGAATGACTTTAAGTCTAGTTGGACTACTCAGCTGCTGGTAGATGTACTATCACTGTGGCTATAGGAAGAATGGTCATACATGATCATAAGGCATCTAAGTAAGTCTCATTATTTTGTGGGCTAATGTATTTCTGTATCACTATGTACCAAGCTGCATAAATACGGATATATAGTAAGGGAGATGCTATCAACACAACATCCTTAACTAAAATATTATTGAACAATGAGAAAAGGTAGTGAAATCTAATAGCTATTATTTTCATTATCCACAGTACTTATTACTTTCTAAGATCAAGGGGGTTTTGTTTGTTTGTTTGTTTGTGGAGCCCAAGGCGGGGCTTGAATTCACAACCCTCAGATCAAGACCTAAGCTGAATCAAGAGTTGGCCGCTTAACTGCCTGAGCCACCCAGGAGCCCCAAGATCAAGAGTTGTTTTATCTCTATTCTGTAACTATCCAACTTACCATGGGCATTGGGTAAATCTTAAAAATTGATTTTTTATAAATCTCCAAGTTACTTTGTCTGTTTATTAAGGAGTGTGGATACTTATTTAAAAAATTTAGAAGTATAACAGAGAATAAGAAGAATCTATAATCTCACCACCTAAAAATAGTCTCTAACATATTGGATATTTACCTCATTCTTACATATCATTTCCATACTTTTTAAGTAATGGACATCATACTTCCTCTGGGGAGCCTTTTCACCATAACTAAACAGCTTCCTCTCCCAGAATATTCATATTTCCCTCACTTCCTTACTGCATCTTATTCTGGGCATCTGTTGATAAGTTTGTTCATCCCTCTTTACTAAAAATTTTAAATAAGAGAGATCCTGATTCTTCTTTGTAGTCCTAACACCAGGTACCCTGCATGTATAAAAATTAAACCCAGGATTGTTAAAAGAACAAGCATACAAGTGATTTCAACTGTGATTCTTTTTTTAAAAAGATTTTATTTATTTGATAGAGATCACAAGTGGAGGCAGAGAGAGAGGGGGAAGCAGGCTCCCCACCAAGCAGAGAGCCCAATGCAGGGCTCGATCCCAAGACCCTGGGATCATGACCTCAGCCGAAGGCAGCAGCTTAGCCCACTGAGCCACCCAGGCGCCCCCCAACTGTGATTCTGTATCTAACTTTTTTCATTTAACATTATATCATAAGAACTGTCCCATGTCATTAAATTCCTCAAAAATTCATTTTTTGAGGGGCACCTGGGTGGCTCAAATGGTTGAGTATCTGCCTTTGGCTCAGGTCATGATCTCTAGGTCCTGGGATTGAACCCTGCATCGAGCCCTGCATCAGGATCCCTGTTCAGCGGGGAGTCTGCTTCTCCCTCTACCTCTAACCCTCCCCCTGCCCTCTCTCTCCCTCTTTGCCTCTCTCTCCCTCTTTGCCTCTCTCTCTTAAAAAGAAAATCCATTGTTTGAGTTATAATATTTATCACATGCCTATATTGTAATTTATTTAAATGGTTTATATTACTAGTCACATCCTTGCCTTATTTTTGCTATTATAAAAAGCACAATGTTACTGTAAAGAAGTCAGTATAGCAGAGAAATAAGTATGAATCTTACCTTCAAAAAATGGGGAGGAGCATGATTAAAAATAGAGTATATGGTAAGTGATATTTTTGAATTAATGTTAAATGTCTAATAGCAATAATGGCATATGTTTAAGCAGAAGAATCTTCCTATTGTTTGTGATACATGTTGAAATATTTTGAGGTATATGTAGAGAGAACAGATATAGCAAAAACTTAACAACTGGTAAATCCGATTGAATAGGTGAATGGTTCATTGGTCTCAGCTCTCAATTCTTCTCTGAAAATTTTCAAAATGGGAAGAAAACCATGGACCCTGGATTTCTACACACTTAGGTTTTAACCCCAGTTTTACCACTTATTAATTGTATAATTAGTAATTTAATCTCACTTAGCTCATTTTCTTACCAATAGAGGCAATAATAGTAAATATCTCATAGAATTGTTTTGAGAATGATTACATAGGCTAATACATCTAAAACATTTATCACTGTTCCTATTGTAATAATAAGGGCTTTATGGTGATTAGCTACTATGAATATCTTTATACATAAATGTTTGTCTATATTTGCATTATTTACACTATTATAATTTTTTCCTTAGGTGAATCCCAAAAGTGCAATTACTGAGCCAAAGAGCATAGGCATCTTTGAGGCTTCTGACTGATAGTGACAAATCACTTTCCAAATGGATTGGATGAATTTACATTCCAGCACCACTCTCTAGCACTGAGAATTTTTGCTTTTGAAATTAAGGGTAGTAAATAAGTAGATTGCATTAAGATTGCCATCTCAGTATGTCTTAATTATCATCAGGTCCATTAAATATTTTTTTTATTTTTTTTTAATTTTTTTTAAATTTTTTTTTATTTACTTTATTTAAGCTTTATTTAAACATATGATGTAACCCCACCACCCTCACCCAACCCCTCTTCCCCCCACCCCCCTCAGTTTGTTTTATGACATTAAGAGTCTCTTTTGGTTTTTCTCCCTCCCGATCCCATCTTCTTTCATTAAATATTTTTAAAACTTACTGTCATGTCTAAATTCTAAATTCAAGGAATAATACTAATATTCACTGGATTTGCTAAAAAATAAGACAGTAAATAAGACAATAAGATGAGCATTGTTGTCCATTCTTAAATACTCTGAATTTAACAGATTCTGAGTGTTGTGAATTGTACATATTTTTTCTCCTTGCTGTTCCTCTGTTTCAGATTGATATTTTATTATAATCATTAGTAAAAGAAAAAGGAACTTACTTTCCTCAAAGCAATTTTTTAAAAAAGTTTAATAAAGGAGACAACTTGAAGAGTGCAGTGAGTGTTGGCGGAGGTAGTGGCGTTACTGCTTTTTAACATTCCCACTGATCCTAAGTAAACTATAAATCTAAAGAAATTATATTTCTCGGGCTGTTTGCAAATTATGACATCTAACACAAACCCACCTTGTGTTAATCACGAATTCTTATTCCTATCCACATATTTCATACACTTGCCATGCACACAGCAAGCTTAATCATTCAGAGAATAGTGTTCAAGTGTGGGAGGCAAGGAGAAATGAACCCTGTATTTAAAGGAAAAAGAAAAAGAAGCAGTCTTCAGAAAAATATGTAGTCAAAATACTTCAGAAAGACTACTGCATTTTTATCATGTCAAGTTATTTCATCTGTAATTCAAAGTGCTAGAATGTAAAGAAAGAATTCACATTTTGAAGGCAAACTCTGAAAAATCACCCAAAGTTTTGGTTTGTTTCTAAGATTCTCACTTCAGTTCACACACCATTGGTTTGAAAAACCATAATTTTGTGTATAAAGGAGAAAGCTGGAGAAGAATCAATCACTAAGTAAAAGTCCTTAGCTTTAATTAGCTTCCATCAGTTTCAAAGATTATCCAGGAAAGTTTCCACTGAACTATCATAGTTCAGGAATAGTGAGTATAAGCTCTCATTGGAAGCACAGTTTCTAGTCCCAGTCCAATAAAGAAATTCTCATTAGATGAACAATGTTTATCTTTGATACAACGACTTATACCAACAAATACCCTGGCTTAGAAAAAATTGAGATTGCAAATATCCTCGTGTTTCCCATTGTATCTTTCAGTTCAATCCAGTGAAAATTATCTGCACAATTCACATAGGTTTACTTGGGTCATCAAGATTCATTTTTCTCTTTTCTTTCATTAATATTTTGAGTGTATTAGATCTTCCATGTTTCTGCCACTTCTCCCAAGACATGTTCTTTCATGTATGTATGTATGAATATATACACGCATGTTAGCTATACCCCTAATTTCTAGCCAATATCTCTCTTCTAATAGTCTAAAAGACATAGTCTGAGTCTTCTAAAATGAGAATTTTCAAAGACTCAAAGAAAATCTGTATCAATTCTAGGGTTCAGAAATGGCCCAGTAAGCGCAAGGCCATGTTAAGATCTTTATTGAACTTAAGGTTCTTACTCCAGAGGCACCACAAGGGGTAGAACAAACTCATTAAAATACATCCACATGCCACAGTCATATTTATTTGCTATAAAAATGTTTCAAAGATTTTGCCTTTGAAGTTATTTGGCCATGAGTAACTTTCTTCAGCTTGGCTATAATTTTTCTGGCAACCAATGTGGATGATAGTTGGGAATTTTTATAAAGTGAAAAATATCTAATCTGCCAAAAGTTATGAAATGTAATGCCACAAGTCACGAATTAAAAGACATGATTTTTCAATACATAAAACTACAAGCACATGCACATGCGCTCTCACTAATAATATGCAGACTACATTTAGCAACTCTAATGCACCAATGCAGACTCAGCCTCAACTGTCTCTTTTTCCAGTGATAGCTGGTCAAGGGAAAAGCCAAGTATTTATGAAAGAGGAGGAGGTTTAACTCAACAATATTTTACCTCAGATCCATATCAGGCATCTCTCATATCCCGCCCTGAGGCTTCCCAGAGAGACACTGCCTAGCTTGCAGTGTACTCAACCTGGAAGTCTGAGGGAGTTACAGTTTCTTGGGTAAACTTTTCACCAATTGGAGGTAGAGGCAGTTAGATAAAGTCTCCATTTCTTCTTTTCTCTCTTTTTGGGGAACCCAGCCTACAGCATCATTTACATGTAAAATTTCTGGAAGAGGTTCTTAAGCAACAACATTAGCTAACTTCTATGGAGGAGGATTGGTAAGGAGAAAACAAAAACAATATATTTTCACCTTTCTATCCCCTTTTGTGACATTTGAAAAATGTGCTTATATTATATTTATGCTAAAAATAATTTAACAAATACTTATATTTTAAAAATTAACGATTTCTTAAAGGCAGGCTAAACTAAAAGAATTCTAAAGAGCTTAGGTTGTCAAGACCACAGCACCTCTGAGGCACATTTCTAATAACTTACTCACATGGGAACCACTGTTCAAAGTAATTGAATACGAAACCTGAGAGTTGTAAAAATTCAAGAATGTATAAAAATTCAAGGATGTATAAAATTGACAGTTTGGACATGTTGATTTGTGATGAAGTCGGACAAATGCTCTTTTTATGTTAATATCACATTAAAATGTATAACATACAATAGGAGTAAAACTTCTTTAACAATCCAGGATTCAGCAAGCGAGAAAGATCAAATTGGTATCAATGTCCAAGAACATGTAGTACTTACATCCTGTTCTCACTCAAAAATAAATAGCAACCATAGACTGTAACAGGAGCTATTTAAGGCTGAATGAATCAGTACAAATAAATAAGCAGCAACCAAAACAAAGCATATCAACACAAAATTTGGCTCAATTTGATAAGGTGGGAGGTTGAAAAAGTTTTAGTTGAATGGATTAAAAGATATATAAATTAGCCTTTTTATGGGAATTAGAAATATCTGGAAATAGAAAAAGGACTTAGAACTGAACCAAAGTTAATTACAGTTATTTTCTGCATCTTTCAGCTGAAGATATTAAACTAAACTTTATTTGGTATAAGGTGGGAGGGAAGTGGTAATTACACATTATTTATTTCTTTTCCTCAGTCATCAACTCACTTCAGTAAATTTAAAATTAGAATTTTCAGTATCCTTAAATGTGTCAGAGATGCTGAGATATTACCATTCCATGCAAATGACATTAAAGGGGAAGTTTTCATAACTTCAGAATTCGTCCATAAGCCAGTGTTTTTCATAATCCCTTTTAATTAGAGAAGTAATGTTTCTCAGTACACACTCTTAGAAACACTGCAGTTTGGTGGGCAGTGACCTACTTGCTGCATTCATTTCTGTATCTCCAGAAGCAAAGAGCTGAGATGCTGTATAACTATTTTGGATTGACTATTTGACTGACTCTAAATCAGTGGATGAGTAAATAAATAAATGGGTAGCTGAGTAAATGAGTGCATAGATGAAGAAGTGAATAACCAAACAAATGAAAGGATAAATGCATGAATACATGCACAAACTAACAAGTTAATGAATTAACAGGTGAATTAATAATTGAAACATAAAAATGATTATAATTGCATAAGCTGAAAGAAAAATGCCACTTTCTTCCATTCTGTCAATGGACTTCAATCTTGCCAGCACAATGGAATGTGGAACTTTAAAGACAAATCCCATGAAATCTGATTTCATTGGTCCAGAGTGAGCCAGAGCAAGGTATGGTATTTTTGTAAAAGACTCACTGGTAATTCCATTGTGTAGCCAAGGATGAAAGTAACAGCTAGCCACTCTTTGAATCACAGAACTTTTTCACCACTCCGTCTTTCACACTTCGTCTCTCAATCTAAAATTCTCCGGTTTCATCTCCCTGCCTCATCACTGAGCCCAAACGGCAAATGGGAGCCATGAAAGCTAATGTAGTTCTTTAAACTAGTTAGGTTTTGTGCTCCTTAGTTCAGGTGAATAGGGTGATCTCCAGGTCAGAAGGTCAAAAATCAAAGGTGAGTATAGCAGATGTTAAAAATCATAGATTTATTTAACAATGGCTCTCACAGATATCTACCTATAGCTCATATATAGGACATATTAAACATGGAAATAATCTTGCTAATGACTGCACTTAAATCCACTATAATAAATGTAAACAAGATATGGTGGTTTATACTTTATAGTCATATCCTAAAGAAAGGCTACAGTATATTAATGCTGGGAAATATTGTTCACAATTTATAGAAAGCCACCCAAGGAAGTTAAATAGCACTAATCTGGAGTCAAACACATAGGAGTTCAAATCGTGGCTCTACTATTTACCACTTATGTTACCTGAAGAATACTGCATAACATCTCTACTCCCTAGGTCCCTTATTTGTGAAATAGGATAATTATAACTATTTCATTGCATAGTTGGAAGTAATAAATTTAATGAAATATCTAAAATTACCCTCATAGTGCCTGGCAGAAAATAAATGCTTGAGAAATAAAATTTATCATAAAAGATAACTGGATAATAAGTGATAGAAAATTTAAACCCTACTTTACTTCCCACCACATCCTATCATATCCTATCACAAACTATTTCCTAGGTATTCTTACAGTGATACATCTTACTAATTTTGTGTCACAGATAATAGTCCCTGTACCAGCACAAATTCTTTCGGTTGCATAAAAAACCTAATTCAAACTACCTCAAGCAAGAAAATGGAATACACTGGTTCCAATAATTGAATAGTCTAAGGGTATCTATGACATCAGGCCCTGCTGGAAACAAAGGATAAAACATCATCCATATATAATTTCATTCATTCCAAAGGGCTCTTTTCTTGGGACTGCAAAATAGTTGGCAGAGTTCATGGAACTCGTAAACTTAGTGAAAGCCAACTGAAAAACTAAAAAAACTAAAAAAAGGTAGAGTCTTCATACAACACCTCTTTTCTGGGCATTCTGTAAAAAGATTAACTCTGATTAGTATGGCTTAGGTCACCTGCCCATTTCTGAACAAGTCAAGTGCAGGCAGGGGAATGGAGCACCCTGATTGGCTTAGAACTGTCTCACATGTCCATCTGCAGCCCGTGTAAGCAGGGCGCCACACGATGACATGAGTGAAGAGGGGAGAGAGGCTGAATTTCCAAATAAAAATGGTGATTCTTTATATCAGAGTACATCTTTGTATGCAGAATAGGGGATTTCACTGTGTAAACTATAGGTTTCATTATGCAACTGACCATCACAAATTTGCCAGCTAAGGATTGAGAAGTAGATATCCCAGGGAAGATGCTAGAAAAAATTTGAGGTCTTGGCGAAAAACAATCTTCCTCCCGAGGTAGGATACAGGGTCAAACTACCAAGAATGGAATTCTAAAACCTGTTTTTATTTATTGCATTCATTGATCTTTTTCTCTTGTATTATTAGATTAGCTAAAATCTTTTTGAAATTTGTAAGCTATCTCAGCTGTACTAAAAATATCAAGAGGAGGTGGTTTTATCCAGTCTTACCTGAAAGATTTAGGAGGGTGGAAACTAGATCCTGGGTCACTGGGGAGATGACAGTTAGCTGCCCCCACCAAGAGATCCCAGAACACAAACCTCAGGGATTCTAGGCTTTGTTTCAGTAAGAGATGTTTTATGAGTAATTAAATTCTCATAGAATATATTGAAGATTAATTCAAAATGTCAGCTTTTATTTTAAAAAATAGGGTAATTCCATAGAAACAGCTTCAATATTAGCAAAAAATATATAAAGTATTGTCCCCAAAGAATTATACTTTGACTAAAGATTCTCTTTAAACTTAAAATCAGCAGGAAGGATGTCATAGAGCTTTCAAATATTTCTCATTCTGCTTACCCACCAGGAACTTCAAAAATACAAATGGAGTACGTTATGAGCCTCTGCAGGTGTTGGAGAATGAAGATAAGCATCTCTTCAATAACCAGGCATTTTGGGAACATAAAGCATATTGTAGAAATCCTAATTTCCATCTCTGCAGCATAAAACTATAGGAATTCAAAAGGAGCACGACATTAGTGTTGAATTTCTAAGGTGTTCTCTGACTTGCTAAATACAACTATTTTCTTTAACCAAGAGTTTTTAATTTCTCATACTGTCTCTGGTGTAACCTTAAAAGTGAGAGAGAGTAAACTATTTTTAGGGAGAAAAAAAGTCAAAGTTTACATTATTTGTACCTATCTTGTCCCAGTAAGGATTTCTCTTTTTATTATTTATGGAAATATGTACAGATTTTCAGAGTACAGTTCAATTAATTTTGTCATATGTGTACACCCATGCAACCCACATGCCTATGAAAATATAGTATATTTAAGTCACTCCACAGATTTTTTAAGATTTTATTTATTTATTTATTTGTTTGTTTGTTTATTTATTTATTTATTTGACAGACAAAGATCACAAGCAGGCAGAGAGGCAGGCAGAGAGAGAGGAGGAAACAGGCTCTCCGCTGAGCAGAGAGCCTGATGCAGAGCTCCATCCCAGGACCCTGGGATCATGACCTGAGCCAAATGCAGAGGCTTTAACCCACTGAGCCACCCAGGTACCCCCTACAAGATATCTTATTTGCATATCCCTGATGACCAATGATGGTGAGCATTTTTTATGTGTCTATTGGCCATATGTATATCATTCTTTATAAAATGTAACTTTTTGCCCATTTGAGGTGTTTTCTTTTTACTGAATTTTAGGAGTATTTGAATATTTTATTTCTTTATTTTAGAGAGACAGAGAGCAAGGGGGAGGAGCAGAAGGAGAGAGAGAGAAAAAAACTTTTTTTTTTTTTAAAGATTTTATTTATTTATTTGATGGATAGAGATCACAAGTAAGCAGAGAGGCAGGCAGAGAGAGAGAGGGAAGCAGGCTCCCCACTGAGCAGGGAGCCCAGTGCGGGGCTTGATGCAGGGCTCAATCCCAGGACCCTGAGATCATGACTGTAGCCGAAGGCAGAGGCTTAACCCACTGAGCCACCCAGGTGTCCCGAGAGAGAGAGAGAGAGAGAGAGAGAGAGAGAGAGAGAGAGAAAATCTTAAGCAGACTTGCCCCTGAGCACAGAGCCTGACACGGGGCTCAATCTCATGACCTAAGCTGAAATCAAGAGTCAGATGCTCAACTGACGGAGACACCTAGGTACTCCATGAATTTCAGCAGTATTTAAATGTTCTAGTTGTGGTTGTGTTTATTCTGCTTGAAATTTAGAAGACATGTGGACATATTTTTCACTAAATTCACAAACTATTTAGATACTATTTCTTCAAATATTTTCTATGCTCCAATCTCTCCCTCCTCTTCTTCTGAAACTCCAAATACAAAAACTTCGAATTCATAAACAGAAGATGTTTTTCCATTTATTTAGATCTTCTTTAATTTCTTTCAACATCTTATAATTTTCAATGTATGTCTTACACATTTTGGTTAATTTTTTCCTATATTATTATTTTTGATGCTACCATAAATGTAACAGTTTTCCTAATGCCATATTCAGATTGTTTGCTGCTATTATATAGAAATATAACTGGTATTTTGTATATTGATTTTTATCCTTAAACTTCGCTGAACCTATTAGTGTTCATATATTTTTAGGTTCTTTAGGCAAAAATCCTTTCCAATCTGAATGTCTTGTCTTTTTCTTGAGTAATTTCACAGTCTAGATATTACATTGCAGTGCTTGCTTCGGCAGCACATATACTAAAATTAGATATTCCGTTGCAATGCTGAATACAAGACATATTGGATTGATTGATATTTGTATGTTGATTAACTCTTGCATTACTGGATAAATTCCATGTGGTCATGATATACTATCTTTTTAATATGCTGCTAGATTCAGATTACTAATAGCTTGGTGAGGAATTTTGCCTCTATATTCTTAAGGGATATTGGTCTATAGTTTTCCTTTTCTTGTGATATCTTTGTTTAGCTTTGGCATTTATATAACAGCAACTTAACTACTTTAAAAGATCGTTGTTGGAAATTTTTTTTTTTGTTTTTCCGACTGCTGATTTAATATCTGTACTTATTATAGATTTTTCCAGATTTCCTATTTCTAATTAAGTTTTAGTAGTTTGTAAGTTTCTAGGAATTTGCCCATCTCATTTAGATAATCGAATTTGTTAAGATGTAATTGTTCATAGTATTCCATTATAATCCTTTATTTCTATAAGGTTAGTAGTAATGTTTCCTCCTTCATTTCTGACTCTAGCAAAATGAGTCATCTCTCCTTTTTTGTTGTTGGTCAGTCTAGATAAAGGTTTGTCAATTTTGTTGATATTTTCAAAGAACCAACTATGGTTTTGTCAATTCTCTATGATTTTTCTACTTTTTATTTCATTTATCTCCACTTAAATCTTCATTATTTGCTTCCTTCTGTTTACTTTGGGTTTAGTTTGCCCTCTTTTTCTAGTTTCTTAAGGAAGAAGATTAGGTTATTGATTTAATTTTTTTTAATGTAAGCATTTAGATGTAAATTTCCCTCTGAACTTTGCTTTTGTTGCATGCCATAAGTTTTACTTTGCTGTGATTTTGCTTTTGTTAATTTCATCATATTATTTCTCTTATGGTTTCTTCTTTGACCCACTGGTTATTTAAGATTACATGTTTTGGTCTCTGCATATTTGTGAATTTTTCAGATTTATTTTTGTAATTGACTTTTTTTTAAGATCTTATTTATTTGAGAGAGAGAAAGCATAAGCAGGAGGAAGGACAGAGGGAGAGGGAGAAGCAGGCTTCCCCCTGAGCAGGGAGCCTGATATTGGGCTCCATTCCAGGACCCTCAGATCATGACCTGAGCTGAAGACAGACACTTAACCAAATTAGCCACTCAGGTGCCCCTCTGTGATTGACTTCTAATTTCACTTAGAATTGCAGTTGGAAAATATATTTTGTATTATTTCGTAAATTACAAATTTTGTAAAATTTGTATTTTAAAATTTTTAGACTTGTTTTGTGATTTAACAGACAGTGTTTCCTAGAGAATGTTCCATGTATACTTGAGAAAAATGTGTGTTCCCCTGTTACTGAGTGGTGTGTACAAAGATGTCTGTTTGGGCGAGTTGTTTCATAATGTTTTTCAACTCCACTATTTCTTTGCTTATCTAATGTCTAGTTCTATCCATTATTGAAAGTGGAGTATTAAAGTCTCCAGCTATTATTGTTGTTTGTCTTTTCAGTTCTACTTTCAAATCATGTATTTTCTTGTTTTGCTAGATGTATGTGTTTATAATTTTTTAAAAAGATGTTATTTATTTTGAGAGAGAGAGTGCATGAGTGGAGGGGAGGGCAAAGGGAGAGAGAGAGGCAGAACTCCCATTGAGCAGGGAGACCAATGAGGGGCTCTAACCCAGGACCCCGAGATCATGACATGAGGACATGAGCTGAAGGCAGAAGCTCAACCAACGAAGCCACCCAGGAACCCCGTATTTATAATTATTATGGCTTTTTGTTGTACTGAATCTTTTGTCAATGTCCTTGTTTGTCTCTTATAACCATTTTTATTTAAAGTCTTTCTATGACAATAATACAGCACTCCAGCTCTCTTTTGGTTACTATTTGCACAGAATGTGTTTTTTCATCTTTTTTTTTTTTTTACTCTCTTTGAATATAAAGTGAGGCTCTTATAGACAACATATAGATGGATCATTTTTTTTTTTACCTATTCTTGCAATTTCTGCTTGTTAATTGAAAATCTTGACCTGTAAGTTAGAACCACTTCTGCCATTTTACTATTTATTTTCCATATACATTATATCTTTTGTTCCTCAAATTCCTCTGTTACTACCATCCTTTGCAGTATAAATATTTTATAGTGTGCCATTATTATTCTCTTCTTATTTCTTTTACTATATATGTCTGTGTTATTTTCTTGGTCATTGCCCTAGGGAGAAAATTAACATCTTAATTTATAATAATCTTGTTTGGATCAATATAAATTTAATCTCAATAGTACACAAAAACCTTGTTCCTGTAAGTTCTGCCTCCCTTTATGTTGGTATTTTCATAAATTGTATTTCTATACAAAGACCAGTAATTATTTTATGCAGTTGTCTTTTAAGTCACATGGGAAAAAAGAGATGTTACAAGAAAAAAAATAAGTAATACCATCTTTTTAAATTTACCTATGTAGTTACCTTTACCAGTGTTCTATATGCCTTGTATTTACTGTGGACAGTTGATTTACTGTCTCATGTCCTTTCTTTTCAGCCTGAAGGACTAGTTGTAGCATTACTTACATGGCAGGTTTCCCACTGACAAATTCTCTGTTTCTGTTTATCTAGGAATATCTTAATTTACCCTTCATTTCTGAAGATAGTTTGCCAGATAGAGAAATCTTAGTTGATAGCTTTCTTTGTTCAGTATTTTGAGAATATCATCTCACTGTCTTCTGTCTTCAATGGTTTCTGATAAGATATTAGCTGTTAATTTTAAGAAGGATCGCTTGTATGTGATAAGTCTCCTCTCTTAGCTGATATCAAGATTTTCTGGCTTTAGCATCTCCCCCTCTGTTCGTCCTTCTCCCCACTCCTGCATGTTCTCTCACTCTCTCTCTCCCCTCTTTCGCAACTAACTAAATAAAAAATTTAAAGTTTCCCTTAATCGAGAGCTGTGGTTCTCAGTTGGATGAATTTTTTTTTTCCTGATGGGCTATTTGGCATTGCCCAGAAATACTTCTGATTGTAATAACTGAAAGATAAATGCTATTTTCATACAATAAAGATATGGGATGCTGCTAACCATTCTGCAATGCACAGGACAGCATCCACAATGAAGAGTTACCTTACCCAAAATGTCAACAACTGTATCATTCAAAATCCTTACCATAGAGGTAGAGAAGTCTTATTCCAATGGTATAGCCTTTCTGAGGTCTCAAAACGATGATTGAAATATTCTGTCTCCCCACACTGGCTAGTCAAAATCCCAATATCTTCTACCACTATGTCATCTCTGGAACCTCTATTCAGCTCATGACTCTCCCAGAATTTTTTTCTGCCTGGTCCAAAAGAATCTGTCCCTGAACATGTGCATCTGAAAGTCCAGACAATACTCATTTCTGGCATTCCTCTTCTATATAACTATTTCCCCTCTGATACTTTTGCCTAAAAATCCCACCTACCTCAGAAGTTCCAAATTTGATTTGTTTCTTCCACCTAGTAAGAATGCTGCCTTACGGGACGCCTGGGTGGCTCAGTTGGTTAAGCAGCTGCCTTCGGCTCAGGTCATGATCCCAGCGTCCTGGGATCGAGTCCCACATCGGGCTCCTTGCTCGGCAGGGAGCCTGCTTCTCCCTCTGCCTCTGCCTACCACTCTGTCTGCCTGTGCTCTCTCTCTCTCTCTCTCTCTAACAAATAAATAAATAAAATCTTTAAAAAAAAAAAAAAAGAATGCTGCCTTACTTTTGGACTCCACTTCCCTACACTACAGTTTGAGAAGTATCCCTAGTCAAAAATTCAGTGGGAATAGGGAGCTCACTCTCCTGCTTTGATGTCCATTGTCTTAAGTTTTTTTTTCATTTATTTTGCCCACTTTCACAGTTGTTTTGCCATTATGAGAGAAACCAGGCTAAGAAGAATCAACACACAGAAGAGGACATAACTGAAAGAATTATAGAGAAATAGATCCATGACTTCCAATGAAATGAAAGAATATATATATATATACATATATATATACACACACATATATATGATATATGATATATATACACACATATATATACACATATATACATATCTATTTTTTCTAGAGACATTTATATATTACTGAAACTAGCCAAAGAAGCAAGCATTTTAAACCTGTAAACTTATGTCTTTCCAGCACTAAAATGCATATGTAATTTTTACATGAGTATTGATATTTTTTATTTACCTTTGCTTGAATTATAATACCAAGTTATAAAATTTAAGCAAAAGACAATCATTTATAATAAATTCTTAATTACAGTTATTGTATCCCTGGGTAATGAACATGTTTTTGTTTGATGCCTAGTATCAATTTCTTATTTACCCTGGTAATATTACTCTTAATTTCTTTCAGAATAGTACTCATTCCCCCACCTCTGCCTTGGGTTTTAGGTGAAATTGACCCTACTCTTAGCTTTAAGAGTAGACTCTGTTGGGCAAATATAAAATACTCTGGTGGTAAATATACCACCACTTGGACACAGTGACCCAATCAGATATGGACACGGCCTAAGCCAGTCTGCGTAAACAAAACTTACTGGTAATGCTTGCAACATTTTTTTCCCTTCCTTGTTGGACTAGCTGACAGAAGAATGTGGAACCTGGAACTGTTGCTGCCACTTTTGCAAACATGACATTTAGTCAACAAACAAAGGAGGACGCAGTGGAAAGAACTCTTAACATAAAGAATCAGAAGTCTAAAGACCTTGTGAAACTCTGAGTCAATAGCTCCTGGAGCCAGTTCAGCCTCTGAAATATTTATTTGAATTAATGTATTTCTTTTTTTTTTTAATGTTATGCTAGACACCACATGCATTTCTTTTTTTCTAAAACCAGTTTGATTTGATTTTCTTTCACTTTCAACCAAAATACTCCCAAATTATTTACTCTTATCATAATTATCTATGTTTAAAAAGCCTCTGTGGGGCGCCTGGTGGCTCAGTGGGTTAAGCCTCTGCCTTCTGCTCAGGTCATAATCCCAGGGTCCTGGGATCAAGCCCCGCATCGGGCTCTTCAATCAGTGGGAAAGCCTGCTTCCTCCTCTCTCTCTGCCTGCCTCTCTGCCTACTTGTGATCTCTCTCTGTCAAATAAATAAATAAAATCTTAAAAAAAAAAAAAGCCTCCGTCAGCAGGTTAAGGTTTGGGGGAAGAATTTTTATCTAATGGCAGAATCCCCAAGTCATGGAAGCCTTAATTCAAACTCACAGAGCTAACCTTGCAGCTCTATCTACATGATTCTCTACATTATCGCTGACCTTCTACCAAGGTAAGTCCAGAAGGACTGGCCTGTAGAAAGGAGCGATGTTTGACCAACACCAGTTCTTTCATATTCTTATCTATCCCTATAGTGATAAATAATTTAATTATGAGACAAACCTGAATATTTACCTACTATGAGAGCAGACCTTAAAAATCACCTTGGCAATTTATATTATTTTTTATTTACTCTTGTTCTGTAGTTATAGAATACAGTCATTTAAAAACTATTTAAAAATATAGATGTGTATAGAACAAAAAGTGAGAGTTGCCTGTTATCAATTCATTGTCTTTCAGAACCTTGCCTTATTCATTTTCAGAATTATGGATTTCCATAGAAATGTATACACTTTTTATATAAGGCAGTGTCTGAAGTGGCCCCCAATGATTCTTACCTCCTAGTAGTCACATGCTCCCCTTGCCCATGGACTGGATTGACTGAATTGCTCCTAATGCACAGAATATGGCAGAAATATTGGGATATCACTTCTGAGATTAGGTTATAAAAAGACTTCCTTCTTGAGTGCAGTCTCATTCTCTCTTGGACAACTTGCTCCAGGGAAAGCCAGCTACCATGCTGTGAGACAGCCCTGTGGAGAGAAACATGTCAGTGACCTTAGAAACAGATTTGCTGAGGCTTGCCAACAGGTCTGTGAGTGAACTTGGAAGTGGCTCCTTCCAAGTCAAGCCTGAGACAGCTGCAATGGTGGCCAACATCTTGACTGCATCCTCATGAGACCCTGAGCCTAAGCCACCCGGCTACACTGCTCCTACATTCTGGACCCAGAAACTGTGAGATGATAAATGTTGCTTCAAGCTGCTATAGCTTGAAGTAATTTGTCATGAGGCAATAGAAATCTCATAAATTTTCTTAACATGCATTTCTGATACACATGTCTTCATATTTGGATATTTGTTTTGATTAAAGTATGCTCTTCTCTTTGCATGTCCCAAGTACGACTCCCACTCCTCCAAATCAAGATGATGTTAAAAACACTAAAATGTCAACATTGTTTTTACTTCTTTGTATTAAAATTTGAGTTGTTCTTATTTATTATCAAAACTTGCATCGTGTATGAGCCTGTAAGGTATAGGTATTGTTTATGATGCTTTTATACATGTTGGCTCCTAAAAATTACCTTTCAGCTTTTACTCAGCCATAAATGTTATTCCCTGAAAAAATGATCTTGCTTTTTATACACAGTCTTGTTTGGGGCCAGGACATGTGGGTGATTTTAATGACCAATGTATCTAATTTATTGTTTCTGAAGCCTCAAAATTTCCTCCACCACTCTTCGGTCAGACAATATAGTAGTCCAGATAAGGACTACTCCTACAGTCTTTTAGAATGGGAAGTCAGGTGGATCAGAGCTGCCCCAGAGACCTAACCATCCTTGCATCATTGATTTATAATGTAAGAATTTTGAACAAAATATTATCTAAATTCAAAACTATTTTTTTAAAAAAGAATAATTCAACATGACCAAATTGACATTACATAAAAGGTTGGTTCATCATTAACAAATTGAACAATGTAATTACTACATTAACAAATTACAGGATAATAGATGAACAAAATTTGTAATAAAATTTGACCTCCATGCATGATTTTAAAAAAATATATTTTTTCAAGTATTCCATGATAACAGAAAATGAATCCCTAGGAAATAATACTTCTCATTAAAGCAAAACAAAACAAAGGAAAACAAACAAACAAAAAATCCACTGTGATGGTCAGGATAGCCATAAAACTTATTAAGTAGGACATTAAAATAAAAATTTTAGGGAAGGTTATATTAGATTTGCTGCAAAAACAAAAGTCTTTCCAAATTTCAGTGGCTTGTGGTCACAAACATTTATACTTTTCTTGCTTTCAGTATTTTATTTTCCCCCCTTAGGTGGTATTTATCTTGTTGTATCCTTTATAATTATTTTAACCTATAAAACTATACACTTATGCTTTATAGACTTCAATTATGTTATGTTTCAAGAAATTTTTAAGTTCAAAATATGGGAATGGATGGACTTGCTTAAAAATAGAAATTAGAGTGTGAACAAAAGAGGTACCAGAGTTGAACCCTAAGGAACTCCAATTAGTATTTGAAATTTGGCAGAAAAGAAATTGTTGGCAAAGCAAAAGAAAAGCAATCAGAAGAGGGATCAAAAATTTAGGCGAATAATGTGTCATGGAAATAAAAAAATAGTGTTTCAAGGTGATATTGGTCAACTTCTTCCAATGTTATTAGAAGTTGCACAAGATGATGACTTTCTATTTGAGCTCTAAAAGAAGCCTTAGCAATGTTCTATTCTACTCCCTCATTTTACACCTGAGATTTAAGTAGGAAGAAAGAAAAAAAAGGAATGGCAGAAGAAAAAAGAAAGGACAGAAGGAAGAAAGGAAAGAAGGAAGAAAGGAGGGAGAGAGGAAAGAGCCCAGAAAGAGGAAGGGACTTGTACTATGTTACAGAAGGGTAATTCTTGAAATAGGGCTGTGTTCTGTGACTTCCTACCCAGGTCAAGAATCATGAGTTTTATTCTGGCTAGAGTGGATGGGACTATTATACTTTATGAGTTCGGACAGGTCTTCTATCATATCTTTTACACTGGCTTCAGAATATTACAATGCGAAGTGGTGGTTTTATTTAAGGATACTATAATTTTTTAGCCTTTCCCATGTTTTGGGGAAACTTTATAGTCCTAACTCCTTCCTTCAGTATGGATTGCTGGACATTCAGGAAAAACTGAATTCAGTGGTTATGAGCAAAGCCTCATACATATTGAATACTGCAAGGTTAATGATAAAGACTCCTTTTTCCTTTCTCTTCTACATTTCAATATTCCATGTACCATCTTCTGACCATTTGGAAGTCTCCGAATCCCTGGTTTCCTTTTTGGGTTATTTCTTCCATTCTATGCATTAATACAACATTGACAAAACATAATTTGCTTATCAGCATTTTCTCCCTGTTTTCTTTTGCTTCTGTATAATAGTTCTGTGACTCTATACTTATCTAGGAGCCAGACTTTTGGTAGCCTAACCATTCCAGAACATAGCTGTACATTCAGAATTAAGGACATATACCCTGGGCTGTCAAAAGAACTTTCTCAAAACTCAAGCCCTTTAATCCTCAGGATGTCAAATGATTTACCTTATTAACCACATGATATGCAAAGCTCAAAAAGGCTTGAGGTAGAGTTTACCTCTTTGGAGGAAATTGGACACAGGAAATTTAAATGGCAGTAGGAGATGATTCTACAGAAGCTATTTCATGTCGTTTGTTAAAGAAGTGATATTTGATAATAAGGGAAGGGATTGAGCAACTATGAAAACAGAAGAATTATACAAACTTGGTAGTGTTGAATAAAAGTAATGAAAGTAAATTAATGTAAGTAACCAAAAAAAGATCAAATTCAATTCAGTGGAAACCACTTAGGAAGTCAGGGAAGTATGTAATACATCTCAGAAAGATTTTCATCAAAATATTTGTTAGTGTTTATTTGCTCTTTAGTTTTAATGCTTTAAAGAGAAGTTGAAGTTTTGTTAAGCATCCTCAGGATTCAGCAGCATTAGAATGATGAGGCATTCTTGTACCAGAGATGAGAAAAACAGCCACTATGTTTTCATCAGTGGTATTTTTTAAATTATTTTTTTGTTCTTCAAATGAAATGCTGAATAACTACCTCTGTCTCTCACCCACACAAATTCCAATATATCTAGTTTTCCCTTCGTTTGTATCTGAGAATCTGTTTATTTGCAGTAACATCTTGCATGAAACATGCACTATCAAAATAAAAGCAAGTTACTGAGTTCCTTTACATATCTAATTAGATGATAGGACTAATGACAGTAATAATTTGAAATGAGACCCTGATCTGCACACAGATTCAATCTATTTTACTATTATTTTCAAATAGTTAAAGCTTATTTCTTATAAAATAATGTTTAAACATATTGAATATTAACTAAAAGAATTATCCATGATTTTACCATGTTAAATAATACAATTTTTATTTTATTTATTTATTTATGAGAGAGAGGGCATGAGCTGGGGGAGGTGTAGAGGGGAAGGAAGAAGAAAACCCTGCTGAGCAGGGAGCCTGGGGTGGGAGGGCTGGATTCCAGGACCCCGGGATCATCACCGGAGCTGAAGGTAGACGCTTAACCCACTGAGCCACCTAGGTGTCCCCAAATAATAATTTTGATATCTGAATATATCCTTTGTCTTTTTCCATCTGTGCATACATTTGCTGTGGTTCTAATAATGCTCTCTATTCACAGTCTCTCCTGCTTTTCATCTAGTATCATACCCTAGTAAACATTGCTTCCATATTTTCTAAGACTTTTTTCTAATGGTAAAATATACATAACAAAATTTGCTATCTTTTTTTTAAAAGATTTTTTATTATTTATTTATTTGATAGAGATCACAAGTAGGCAGAGAGGCAGAGAGAGAGAGGAGGAAGCAGGCTGTCCGCAGAGCAGAGAGCCCGATCTGGGGCTCGATCCCACGACCCTGGGATCATGACCCGAGCCAAAGGCAGCGGCTTTAACCCACTGAGCCACCCAGGCGCCCCAAAATTTGCTATCTTAACCATGCTAAAGATTTTTTTAGACAATTTGTAAGATTTTTTTAATGTTCATTTAAAAAACTTTATAATTGTTCATTCAGTAAATGTAATATCACTTACCTTACTATTATAGTCTGGTTGTTAGATATTTAACATGTTAATATGTTAGATATTTCTATGTTAGATATATGTTAGATATATCTAATATGTTAGATATTTAACATGTTAATATGTTAGATATTTCTTTTTTTTTCTTTTGAAGCCTACATAGTATGATGATGAACAAATTTGTGTACATATTTGTAAAGTTTTAAAATTTTTTCTTAAAAAGACATTTTTTCCACAAATGAATCACTAGTTTCAATTTACTGTGTCAGTGGCAATGTATGAGCCTAGCAGTTTCAGAACTAATTGAAAAGATCTCTATGGTAAATCATTTTCATAATTTAGATATTTGTTCATGGTTTATTGATGTGTTAGTTTACACTTTATATTTCAGCTCATCTTAGGTTAAGGCATACATAAATGGTTCAAAGCTAAAGTTCTCCACTGTACAATCAATGCTATTGACATAGAGAATTACTTCTCTATTACTTTCTATGAAGGCAGAGCATGCTGCAATGCTTAATAATTCCTATCTTTATTCTTCAAAGTATCATTATGATATTATTTTTAAAAAATAGCCGCACAACAATTGTAGGTATGGTGATGGCTGGTGATGATTAGAGTAACTGCTCTGAAGTCTGTTGGAAATTTTCAGACTTGTCTTCAGCATCAGGGAGACAAGCAGATGATCATCATGTAAAAATTCAGTTTAAAAGATAGGAATATTTTTTATCAAAGAAAAATATAAATGTGCTAATAAAGTGTACAAATGTTTGACAAAAGTAATTGGAAAATTGATGCCAGCTGTCATGTGATTAACACTGAAAATAAAATTCTAAATATATATACACAGATGTGGCTATAGGTAAATTAATCAAATATTGTATTACACATGAGTAATTTATGCCACATACATTCTGGCAGAAGAAAAATTAGCTAAAGTTAATTAACCTCTTGTCAAAATAGTTGCTTATGACTGCAATGATAAATTCCAACCAAGTTGTCCCAACGGCTAGAGTGTTTTCACACAACAAAGGAGACAGGGAACAATCTGTATTTGCTGGGGAGAATGGGCAAAATAGAAAAGGGAACTATTGGAGGAAAATGTGTTACCAGAATATTCTAAAAGCTCTAGGTCATAAAGGTAGACCTTATCACAGATTCTATCACTGTTTAGGATTCTGAGACTTAAAATACCCCACATTAGTCCTTCCTAGTAAGTGCCTGATTTGGTAATCTGCTAATTTCATTTCCTAATTATGATTTCTACGACTATTTCAAGGTTGGTCCTCACAGGTAGAAGCAAAAGACAATCCTATGGGAAATACAAAAAATTATATGAAGGGAGTGCCTGGGTGGCTCCTTTGGTTAAATGTATGCCATTGACTCAGGTCATGATCTTAGGGTTCTGGGATCGAGGAGCCCCACCTCAGGCTCCAGGAACCCTACCTTGGGCTCCCTGCTCAGCAGGAAGTCTGCTTCTCCCTCTCCTTCTGGCATTCCCCCTGCTTGCACTCTTTCTCTCAAATAAATAAATAAAATCTTTTTTAAAAATTCTATGAAGGTACTCTAGCAAATATCTTCCTGGAAGCTGAGATTCCTTCAAGAGTAAACAAAGTCCCTAATTTCATAATTCAGAATAAGACCTAGAGAACAGAAACAAAAACCTACCACGAGGAAGTAATGAACTCTCAGGAACAAACCAGTGGTCAACAATGGCTGCACAGTAGAAACACAGGAAACTCTTTTTCTTTTTAATTTTATTTTTTCAATGTTCCAAGAGTCATTGTTTATGCAACACCCAGTGCTCCAGGCAATACATGCCCTCCTTAATAACCACCACCAGAGTAATCCATCCTGCTGCCCCCCCCCCTCCAAAATCCTCAGTTTGTTTCTCAGAGTCCACAGTCTCTCATGCTTCATCTCACCCTCCAATTTACCCCAATTCATTTCCCCTTTCCTTCTCCTGACATGGAGGACTCCATGTTATTCCTTATGTTCCACAAGTAAGTGAAACCATATGATAACTGACTCTCTCTGCTTGACTTATTTCACTCAGCATAACCTCCTCCTGTCCCATCCATGTAGATACAAAAGTTGGGTACTCATCCTTTCTGATGGAGGCATAATACTCCATTGTATATATGGACCATATTTTATTTATCCATTCATCTGTTGAAGGGCATCTTGGTTCTTTCCACAGTTTGGTGACTGTGACCATTGCTGCTATGAACATTGGGGTACAGATGGCCCTTCCTTCCACTACATCCGTATATTTGGGGTAAATACCCAGTAGTGCAGTTGCAGGGTCATAGGGTAGCTCTATTTTTAATTTTTTAAGGAATCTTCACACTGTTTTCCAAAGTGGCTGCACCAACTTGGTTTCCTACCAACGGTGTAAGAGGGTTCAAAACATGGGAGACTTCTAAAATAGTCTGATGCCAAGACTCCACATGAACAGGACCAGAATCTCTAGGCAGAGGAGCCCAGGAAATTGCATTTGTGGAAATTCCTCCTACTCTAAGGTCTAGTGGGGGGTTTACAGCCAGCCTGTAAACAATTCCATCGTAATTACATTTCTAGATCCCTTTACAATTTCCAAAATGTGTTCTCATTCATTATCTCATTTGATCTTCATAATCACAATCGTGAACACAGTGAATCACAGGTCAGAGATTAGAATCCTCATTTTATAAATCAAAAACTCTGAAGGCCTAAGAAATGAAATAACATCCCCCAAATAACACAGGGTATAGATTTTAAGATCAGAAAGAGGAAGCAGAATATGAGGTGTAGAAATCTAAGAAGTTTGAGGAGAGAGGCCCAGGAACCTAAGAGGAACAGGTGCAAAAAATGAGATGGAGGCCACCAAAGACAATTTTGCCTGCAGTGTTTTTGTTGTTCCTACTGTAAATGTTATAAAACCAGAACCCATGTGGTATATAACAGAATACTGCTGAGGATGGACAATCTGTAAGCCAGAAAAGACCACAACATACCAACACTTACAAGGTGAAGTCTTTGAGAGGCAACTTGGTTGGCCATCTGCCCTCCTACTCTCCCTGGCTACTTCCAAGCCACATATTTTTGACTGACAGGATCAAAGTTAAATGTTGAATTACCCCAAAATATTCAATTGAATTTTTCTAAAACAGTAAGTGAGATTACATAATCTTCAGGAAATACATTTTATAGTTTGTCTCCATCTGGCCCATGTCTCTCCACTCAGCTACTTCATTTGACCTTCTCTCCTACGCCTTCAGCCTCTAGCCCTCTCCCTGCAAAACTTTTTATTATCAGTTGCACAAGGAAGAATCCTTCCTTTTTTGGAGAGGAAAGGAAAGAGGAAAATTGCTTTGGAAACAATAGGATTACTATCAGTGGGGTGGAGGAGAGGTGAAACCTGTGGCCATGCCCCTGTTAATTATTTATGTTCAGCCATGCTTTGGGAAGCTGGGAAATGGGTGACTCCCCAGGAAACCAACGGGAGTCTCAAACATTTAATACTTCCCTCTCCAAGACTTTGCCTTCTTTATAGGGAGGGAAGATTGCATGGGAGTAGTTAGCCACTAGATACTCACTTGTGCCACAAGTTATAGTAATGATGCTTATGCCTTGATGGCAGTATATTGGTGGACCTAATTCCCATGACCCTGGTTGAGGGGCATCCTATAATTAGTGGATCTCCTCACCCACCCAAAGGGATTTCAGTTCAAGTGTTCACTTATAGGAACACGGGAACACATTGGTCACTTTTGGCTTCTCACATTTGCCCTAGAACCTCCACTCTGAATTTCATTCTGGTTCCTTGATAATTAATAAATTTGCCTCTTTTTCTACCTTAGCTAAATTGAGTTTATCTATAGATGAAATTTGCAGGCTTAGTGGAGACACACTCTGGGTCTTAATTTCTGCAAATTGCTCTCATATGAAGTTGACTTGGGTGCCTTTAAGTATACATTTCTCATACTGTCTCTAAGCAAATGGCATGCCTGAGTTCTCATCTGGACACAAAGATGGAACAGTATTCTTCTGCTCACAAATATTTACTAGTAATTGTGGCAACTGGTTATGAGTAATGGTTCAGCCTAACGTACAGTCATTCTGAGCAGTGAGTCAGTCTCCCTAGAGACTTCAGTTTTCATAACTTTGTGTTCATGTAATACTTTAGTGTCAGACCTGGCCAGCTCTTCAAAGAATACTGGCTATTTTTTGACTCCAGAAGAGCCAATTCCTGAACTATGTCTCTTCTAATTTAGTGAATTTTCAGAGGTTTGGTTGTTTTAAAATTTTGTAATTAATTCAGTGTGGCCTTCATGATTTTACTATTCCAATAACCATCAGTGCAGGCATGATATCCCTTTCTACCAACACCCTCTATCCACAAGTGTTTCAACAGTTTGGCAATTACAATAGTTTCTCTAAACTCTTGTACAGAGAGGTAAATTGATTTAAAGTATAATCATGTGCCTATGTAAAGTGTAAAATCCTAAAATCCTCCAAAAGAGTACTTTTTAAAATACATTTGGTATCTACATCGTCTTAAGTCAAGGAGTGGCATGGTTTGAGGAATTACAATCAGCAACCAATGAAATTTTAACAGAAGCTCAAAATATTTGCTTACAGGAACAATGATGAAGCTCTAAATACACAATCCTCAGGAATGCCCTTTGCTCTCCTTCCTGCTTCCTTTATATTCCAGATATTTCAGACAATTTCATCCTAGTTCTCCCATCTTTCCTGTCCATTTCCAACCCCATGCAAGTATTTTCTTCTTTTCTACCCTCTTATAATCCCATCATTGTCTGAAGTAACTTGACCTAACATCTCTTACCAATTAAAAACACTCTCTCCAGAAGAGGAGAGAAAGAGCAAAACTGGACTCATGGACACAGGATTCTAGAGAGGGAGGGCAAAGCTGGGAACTTGCCAGTGTCAACTCTTTTTCCATCACTAGGGAGTCCAAACTAAAGTACAATTTGAATTAATGCTTCTTCTACTTACCCTTCCTTATCAACTAACCAACTTCATTTTCTGGATATAAAATCTCAATAAATGCAATCTGAGAAAGCATTACACATTTCATGAAACATAGTCCTCCCAATTTCTAGAAAGCTGTGGAATCTAAGAATAGCTGTCAGAACACTGCCCCGATTTGAGATCTACATGACTGTACTCATCACCATGGGATGATGCTAGTTGGAGAGAAGCAATAAAAATCTTGTGATAATCAGCATCAGGGAAATACAAATCAAAACCACAATGAGATACCACCTCACATCAGTCAGAATGGCTAAAATTAACAAGTCAGGAAACGACAGATGTTGGTGAGGATGTGGAGAAAAGGGAACCCTCCTAAACTGTTGCTGGGAATGCAAGCTGATGCAGCCACTCTGGAAAACAGTATGGAGGTTCCTGAAAAAGTTGAAAATAGAGCTACTCTATGGCCCAGCAATCACACTACTGCACCCAAATGTTTATAGCAGCAATGTCCACAATAGTCAAATTATGGAAAGAACCTAGATGTCCATCAACAGATGAATGGATAAAGAAGATGTGGAATGCAATATATATACAATGGAATACTATGCAGCCATCGAAAGAAACGAAATCCTGCCATTTGCAATGATGTGGTTGGAACTAGAGGGTATTATGCTGAGTGAAATAAGTCAATCAAAGAAAGGTAATTATCATATGATCTCTCTGATATGAGGAATTTGAGAGGCAGGGCGAGGGGTTTGAGGGGGTAGGGAAGGAAAAAAATGAAACAAGATGGGGTCAGAAGGGAGACAAACTATAAGAGACTCTTCATCTCACAAAACAAACTGAGGGTTGCATGGGAGGGATAGGGTGGCTGGGTTACGGACATTGGGGAGGGTATGTTTTGTTTTTTTTTTAAGATTTTATTTATTTAACAGATAGAGATCACAAGTAGGCAGACAGGCAGGCACAGAGAGAGGGGGAGGCAGGCTCCCTGCTGAGCAGAACCCCCCCCCATGCGATGCGGGGCTCGATCCCAGGACCCTGGGATCATGACCTGAGCTGAAGGCAGAGGCTTTAACCCACTGAGCCACCCAGGCGCCCCTGGGGAGGGTATGTTTTATGGTAAGTGCTGTGAAATGTGTAAGCCTGATGATTCACAGACATTTACCCCTGACGCAAATAATACATTATATGTTAATAAAAAAAAAATCTTGTGATATTGTTAAGGACAAAATGAGAACAACAGAAATCATCCGAAATCTTAGGGAAAGCCCCCAATGGACGGATGAGGGAAATACTATAGTGAAACTGATCTGAAGATGGGAAAATGAACAACTCAAATGTAAACACTGAAAGGTGTTGAATTAAATTTAATAAAATGCTAATAACAGTTATGTTGGATGTCTTCTACTTGGCTCTCCAGATCCACTCCCTACCCTTTCCCACCACGCTCTGTCCTTCAACGGGCTAATCTGTATTGATTTTCTCCACAAGCTCCTTGCATTTTGGCTTATTTTTGGTTGGTTGTTTCATTTTGTGCAGGTTTTTGTGTGTGTGTGTTTTTGTTTGTGTGTTTTTGTTTTTTGTCAAAGAGAAGTAGAGACAGGAAACAGTTGGATGGGAAGAGAGGGAGGTTTGCCAACATTTTTATTTTTCCAGCTCTCTCCTACCAGGTTGCCATGATTTGGCCTATGAGATAGCCGTGCCAATGCAGTTACTCTTTCTGTTTCTTACTTGCCCATTCTTGCTAGCCTTTTGGTACTGCAATATACCTTGTTGATTTCCCTAAAACCCACCCACGCTTTTAAAACTGGTTCCTTTATCAAATTCCCCTAAATTACTAAATTCAAGTGTGCTGTTTCTTGATAGCACCTAATTCAGATTTCTTTAAAGGAATAACAAAGATTACCATGCTCTTAAACCCTGAAAATAATTTCCCAACAAATTATTTCCTTGCTCTTATCACACATCAACTTTCCAAAATTTTCTCCCATCAATATTCTTTATGGTATGATATAGCCTCATACACTTGAGCTAAAGAAAATAACTCAAGGGATGCCTGGGTGGCTCAGTCGGTTAAGTGTCTGCCTTTGGCTCAGGTCATGATCCAAGCATCCTGGGATCAAGTCCTGCATCAGGCTCCTTGCTCAGCTGGGAGCCTGCTTCTCCCTCTGCTGCTCCCTCTGCTTGTGCTCTCTCTTTCTCTCTGACAAATAAAATCTTAAAAAAAGAAAAAAAACTCTAGCACTTACAATTAAAAATATTTTATTAAAAATTATATTATTTGGCTTTGTATTACATTACTTTTTGATATGGGATGGGGAATACATTTGTTTTCAAAGACATCTTGCGTTTGTGCCTCAAATTCAGTTTGCCTTTGAGGGTTGAGAATAAAATGGTCTCCCAGAAGACTGCTAGATTATAGAAAAAAAAATCTATGCTAAGATGAAAATAGGACTGTGATTTTAATAAAGTATCCTCCTCACCTCCTTACTACATATGAACTTCTTGATAAACACAAGTCATGTTAGCCTCACATGGAAACAGGATAGTGTGAAGAATATTAGAGGGCCCTCTAATAATCCCAAATTGTCTCCTTTTTACAAGTGTTAGATGCTTGAAAGGCTTCCATTAGTTATTTCTTGGGTTTGGTTAAGCATTGCCCTCTTCTATCTTCTAACCTCTTCTTTGCACATGCATTCATATATAGGGTAGGAGCCACACAATAAATCACAGACAGCTGACAGTGAATTTCCTTTTTTTTTTTTTTTTAAGATTTTATTTACTTAACAGACAGAGATCACAAACAGGCAGAGAGGCAAGGGGAAGGAGGCTCCCTGCTGAGCAAAGAGCCCAATCCCAGGACCCTGGGATCATGACCTGAGCCTAAGGCAGAGGCTTTAACCCACTGAACCACCCAGGTTCCCCAACAGTAGCTCTTTTGAAGCCTTCCCTTAAATCCATGTAGCAACCCATGGGTCCATTGCCCTAAGCTAAGTTAATGAAATAACTTCTGGCTCCCTATTCCCTGTCAGCGATAAAACAAATCGCTCTTTCGCCTCTTGCTAAAGATTAACCTCACAATGACACAGGAAATCGCCACTCTCATAAGTCTTTACCTGCAAATGAGAAACTGTAAAACCTAGAAAAGTCCTCAAGGACTGAATTTTTAATGTGAGCATATCGGTCCTGATGACAGATGGTTTGAATGTCAGAATGCCTCAAGGCGGCGGGGCGGGGCGGGGGGTCCTCAGTTCCATCCCACAGGTGGCCAGAAAGCCTGCAAATATGTATGTCTCCCTTCATCTGGGGATCAGTGATTATCTGCATGCTCCTCTGCCAAGTTCACTTTGGTTGTACACTCAATTCTTTTATGCTCTGCAGCTTAAAGTTCTAGACGTAGGACACAGTAGAGAGGAGTCAAGAATAACCACAATAACAGCATCAGAAGCAGCTCTAACAGAAGCCTGGCCCTGGGGGAAGAGGAAGGCATATTAATTCTCTGAGCTAACCTGCTTGTTTGTTTGAATGTGTTCCAACCTCCTCCTCAGTTATACGCTCCGAACCAGCCGGGGTTAGCTGTGTTATGCCCAGATCATGAGACCACCACCAAAAAGACCACCGAGAGCCAGACGTTCCGAAATGCAAAAGCAAGGCTTTATTCAGGCGGGCAGGCTGCAGCTCGGGCTCGTCCCACACACCGATGCAGCGGAGTTCAGGAGGAGCCCCCTGCTCGAATTTTACAGAGATTATATGCCAATTTTACATGCAAAAAGTACATAGTTACATGTGTGGGTGACCTTGAAAACCTTGAAAATGATTGGTGTCTGAGGTGACTTAAGCTGTGTTGTCAGAGGAGGGTTGGTCAGTTAGGAAAAACTGCTGACAGGGAGTTTTCCTTACTG
>RCUC01131283.1:0-19883 GCA_003697995.1 Taxidea taxus jeffersonii
TGAGCAGGAGGAGGGGCAGAAGGAGCCCAACATAGGGCTCGATCCCAGGACCCTGAGATAATGACCTGATCTGAAGTCAGATGACTGAGCCACCCAGGTGTCCCTCTATGCAGAATAGTTTAAAATAGACTCCTGCCCTGCCTCTCCACTTGCCAGGAAGGAAGCTCACCAGGGCCTCCTAGTGTCCCAGATCGACTCCGCAGGCCTGAGAACACCCCCACCCCTGCTCCCAGACCTGGGGATGGTAGGCAGAATGTGTGGGGAAGCCAAGGGACCCCGAGACGCCAGGGAGCTCAGCTGGCATGTCCTGGAGCCAAAGTAGAAAAGGAGGGCAGAACCCTCCGGAGGGTTCTGCAAGCCAGGGTCTGGGGAGGCTCAGGGTTTCAGGGCCACTGTGGAGGAGACCCTCTGAAGGCAGGAAGCAGGACTGGCCCCCATTTGGCAGAAGACCATCAGGAATCTGAGATATTTAAGAACGAATCTTGCGTTGCAGCTCCAGGCCGGGGAGAGCTGGGTCTGATCCAGTAAGGGTTGGTTTGGACGGCGGCTCTTGATGGGCCGTGCTGGAAGCTGTTGGTATCCTTCAGCTGCTGGGAGATGGGTGGACTGGGCCGTGAGCAGCTGGGAGCTGGGACTTTGCCTCCTGGTTCTGCTGAGGGCCGCCAGGTGGTGGCTCGGGCCTCCTGATCTCTCAGGCAATGACAAGAGTAGCTGTCTTTCTGGAATAATCCAGCACTTACCAGGTGCCCGCTGTGGCACTTTCCCTCCTTTGTGCAACCAGCCTGTAGGGTAAACACAGTTTTTAAATGAGAAACTTGAGCATCAGGGATGGTAACAGCCTGGGAGTCGAACCAGGTGTGTCGGACTCCAGAGCCTCTATTTGCAATCCAGGCTGAGCGTGCCCAGACTCAGTTTCCCTATCTGCCCTCTCTGGCCCCCTGCTGCTAAGAGAGGTCCTGGGAACTTGGAGCCTGGGAATATCGCGGGGGCCTAGGAACACTTTGGGGGTGTCAGAGCTCAGTCTGCGTGGCAGGGGTCCATGTTGTTGCCACAAGTGGGGACCCGGGTTGGAGGCCCGAATTGGGGTCGCAGAGAGGGGGCCAGAGGCACGACCGTCTGGAGCAGGCTGTGCCTGCAGGCAAGGTGGGAAGATGGGGCCTCCTCGAGCCCCTTCTGCTGCCTCCCTCCCAGCCCCACACCCGAGGCTGTGAGCCGGGAGCTCCTGAAGCTCGTTGGGATACAGCCTGCAGGCTATGCCCATTGTAGGCCACAGCTGGTCCTCACCTCACCCAGGACACTGCCCCCACTTCACAGATGAGGGACGGGGAGGCCAGATGGCCGGCATGAGAGCTGGCCCTAGGAGCCGGGCTCCCTGTTTCCTGCTCGTGTGGCTCCATTTCTGTGCCTTTTGCTTTGGGGGAGACTTGGAGAGATCAACCCGCTGTGAGTCGTGTAGGCTGCATTGTAATAGCCCAGGTACACGTGTGTGGGGGTTATACCCCAAACATGTGCCACCACGGAGCAGGGACAGGGATGCGGGCAGGGCTCAGACGCAGGGCTGTGGCCCACATGACGAAAACACCCTCTTAGGACCTAGTTGGGTCCTGGACCTCTGCTCTGATGAACTCTCTTGTGGATGCCCCCATTCCAATTCCCCCTTCCTGGGTGACACCCCCACCCCCGTGCGGAAGCCTGGGCCCACTCTGCTGTTGGCTGCTGCTTTTCCTGCGGTCCACAGGCCTCACCTCCATGGACCCCGCCACCGCCTTTGCACTTCCCAGAGCGTGGTCTCCCGTTCGCCCCCCTTCTTCTCACTGCACTGGGACGTGAAGGAGGTGCAGGGCTGCAGGGCTCCGCTACACACATGTCCAGCAGCTTCAGGAGACCAGGCTGCCCCTCTGGCCCAAGAGGAAACAGCAGACAGGCCTCTGTCACCTCCCTCCCGGGAGGCTGAGGGCCACGCAGGTCTGCCTTGAGCCGTGTGGCTGCCCAGAAAGGGTTTGCGATGCAGATCTGGAAGAGACCCGTGATGGTGCAGATCTGGGGACCGGTGTTCTGTTAGTTGGGAGACTCACACATCTAGGAGAACCCTTGGGAATTCTCTGGGTCCTTTCCTACTCCCTCTTCCCCTCCACCCCCCATCTTACAGAAGAGCCTCAGCGTGGCTTCCAGTGTGCCTGGCTCTCAAAGCCATCGGAAAGCTGCCTGGATCCCCGGGTCTGGATGTGCTCCCCAGGGCACGTGCTCACTGCCTCTCAGTTCCTGCAACAGAGGCGTGGCAAAGGAAGGAAGCACTTCCCAAGAAGTTTGTGCTACCTCCCATGACATTTTAAGGCATTTGATTTCTCAAAATATTGTAGGGATTGAGTTATTTTTAGCCTGGCCTCGCGGAATTGGAGAAGATGGTTGTTGCAGCTTGGGTCCACAGGCTTCTAGTATAGAATGCTTATTCACGGCCTCCTTTCCAGGGGAGCTGGATGATTTGAGGAAATGCAGCATGTCCCTGAGGCATACCAGAGGGCCCCCAAGTGGTCCCTGTGGCTCACCGACCATCTTGAAACCCAAATGCCGCCCCCTTCCCGAGCTCTGCAGGGTGCAGGTTGGGGATGGTGGAGGGGAGGCAGCAGAGCATCTTCAGTCGAAGCCGCTGTCTGCATTCCCATCCTGCCCCAGTCCCTTCAGGCCTCAGTTTCCTTATCTTTAAAATGGGAGCAATGAGGGGTGCCTGGATGGCTCAGCTGGTTAAGCATCTGACTTGTGATTTTGGTTCAGGTCATAATGTCCGGGTCGTGAGATCGAGCCCCACATCAGGCTCCACACATGCTACTTTCCTGACGGCCTCCTTGCTTGGCTCTCCCTACCCCCGCTTGGCCTCCCCACACTTTCATGGGTCTTTCTATGGGCACAGCCCACCTGTGTTTCACCACTGGGGTCCAGCTGTCTGCCTGACTCGTGCCTACCCTATGAGGACCTGAGTTCATGACGGACCTGGGGAGGACACTGCCTGTCCCCCAGCCCTGGGTGCACCCTCAGGACCGCCTGATGCCACATCACCCACACCTGGGACTGTGTATCTCAGTCAGGAGCAGTCCTGCCAGTGGAATGAAGGCAGAGATGCCCCAGAAAGGCCAAGACCTCAGAGCCCGGGAACAGGGAGTCTTTCTGGGCTCAGGGCCTTTTTCTCAAGATGGTTAATGGGCGTGGTGAGCGACCTCCACACACCCCTGGCTACTGTTAGCCTCTAGGCCAGCGTTCCATTATGGTGGTCAGGATTCTTTTTCTATTTTTTATACTAAAAACTGATATTGACATGTAACCTACAGAATAGAGAACAGAACTTAGGTACACAAATCTAACACACTTCTCTTAAGTGAACACACCTGTTCTAAGTGTGAGCGGAACGAGGCCAGCCTTTCCAGCCCAGAACCCCCTGGGTCTCTTTTAGTCACTTTGTCCGCTGAGATAACCATGACCCTGATGACCTCTAACAGCAGAGATTAGTTGGCCTGTTTGGGAACTTCCTATAAAGGGAATCACAGCGCACGTACTCTCCTTTCACATGGTCAGCCTTTTAAGGGGGGCATCGGCTGGGTGGGCGGCGGGACCGTGTGGTGTCATCCTGGCATCTGTAGTGGCATCTCTTTCAGGGGGTATGCTTGGAATCAGGGTGTTGCTGGGATGCTGTCCTCCCTCCATTTTCTGGGCTGGTGGGAAGGTCCAAGGTATATAAGGCTCTGTGAGGGGCACTGTGGCTGCAGGGGGTGTCTCTCAGAGCAGTGTGGGGTGGAAGGGTGCCACCACTGGACTGCCACACTCTCCTGACCTTGGGTGGCTGCTAAGGGACAGGGTCTCTCCGTGCCTGCTGTGCCTGGAGCAGGGCCGAGTGCTGCACGCATCACGCCGTTCCTGGCAGCTGGCCACTCGCATTTATCAAAGGTCTGTTCTCTGCTAGGCCCCTGCCAGGCACTGGGATGTACCTGCCAAATATTTGCTCAAATTATTAGCTAAATAATAAGACAGTGAGTTATTTTGTTGTACTTGTGCCCGAGAAGTTGCCAGGAGAAGTCCGGAGCCATCCTAAACTCCTCTTCTGTCATGTCCTATGGCTGCCAAGTCTTGGGCTCTCCCGCCTGCAGATTTCAAGCCAGCCACGCCGTCCCCTCCTCACCACTGCTGGCCTGGATCCGTCATAACCCCCTGTTCCCAATGGCACGCCTTTGGCCGCGGCTGACAGGACACTCTACCAGCAGTGGCCTCAACCTTCAGGATAGTTATTTACCTAAGAACACAGCCAGCAATCCTCAGACTCGGTTGGCACCACTCTTAACAAGGGCGATCTTTGTCTTTGTGGTCCACCAGCCTTCGTATCAGCATAAATCCAAGGTTTTTAAGGCCTGAAGTTTAGGGAGCTTGGACAAGGGGGGCATTTGAAGAAAAAAAGAAATACAACATTGGGTTTAATGAATACAAAATTAGGTTCTAAAGAATTGGAAACATATGTTCAAACAAAAACATGGACACCAGTATTTGGAGCAGCTTTATTCATGATATCCCCAAAGTGGAAACAACGCAGGTATCCATCAGCTGATGCAGGGAAGACAAAATGTAGCCCGTGTGGCCTCCCCACACAACAGAATGTTGTCCAGCCATGAAAGAGAATAAGGTCCTGTGGGCAGGCCGTACCATGGATGGTCCTTGCAGACACGGTGCGAGTGAAGGAAGCCGGATGCAAAAAGTCCACGTGTTGCATGGTTCCGTTTATAGAAATGTCCAGAAAAGGCAAATCTGTGGAGATAGAAGGTAGGAGGTAGGTTCGTGGTTGCCAGGGGCTACAGGGGAGCCAGGATTGGTGAGTGACTGCTTCATGGGTACAGGACTTCCTTTAGGGTGATGAAATATTCTGGAAGTAGATGGTGATGGGTGCGTAATGCGGGGAATGTCCCGAAAGTTACTGAAGTGTACACTTTAAAATGGTGGATTTGATGCTATGTGAATTTTTTTTTAAGATTTTATTTTTTTATTCGTGAGAGAGAGAGAGAGGCAGAGGCAGAGGGAGAATCAGGCTTGATCCCAGGACCCTGAATCATGACCTGAGCCAGAGGCAGACACTTAACCATCTGAGCCACCTAGGCGCCCTATGTTATGTGAATTTTATCTCATTTTAGAAATGGCCTTTGATGTGAACACATTGTCACCTCATGGTCATAAGATGGCTGCCATGGTACTGGGTATCACGGTCACCTCTAGGGCGGTGCCGGTGAGTTCTCCTCCCATGAGAGTCCCTTGCGAGGGGATACAAAAGCTCTCCCAGAGGTGCCCCCCAAGAGGCTTCCAGTTATGTGTTTGGGACGGGTCATGTGACCGTGCCTGGCTGCCGGGCTTCTCCGGAAGGAGGTACCTGGCAAGAAGCAGTGGGACTGTCACAGCTCGCTCAGCCAGCCATGTCCTCTGAGAGCGGGCCCGTTGCTGCCTCCAGCAAAACTGGGGTGTTGTAGCCAGAAAGCTAGCCTTTCTGCGTCCGTAATGCCCCTGCCCCGTCCTCCCAGCGGCAGCCAGGACTGCCATCCAGACGCTGAGACCTACCGCACCGCGCCATTCCCTTCTCCAGAACTACCCCCTGGCTCTGGGCTGCCTTCCAAGCAAGGCCAAGCTCGTTGCTCCAGTGTCTGGATGGCCCTCTGGAGCTGGCCTCTGCCAGTCCATCCTCCTTCCCTCTGGAAGCATGTCCCTCCGCAGCTTGGGCCTCTGCCACGCCGCTGGCACTGGGGATGGCAGTGCGGTACGGATGAGGATGCGGTGATGGCGGCTGGCAGGAAGGGCACGTCTGCAGGCGGTGCTTTCTACCCACTTCTCCTTGAATCCCTTCCCTTAAAACCCAGAATCAGGTGATGCTTTCATCCCCATTTTATGGACAAGGGACAGGGTGCTGGGCGGGCGGGTTTCTTGTCCGGTTACGGCGGCGGCGGCGGCGGCGGGATGGGTGGGTGGTGCTGGCGGCCACGGGAACAGTCCCAGCTCCATTCTCTGAGCCCTTGGGAGGTGGGGGCTGGGCACGTGGGCAAGCCCCGTGTGTCCTCTGATCATTAGAAGCGGCCCTCGTTTGAGAGTTAAGGAGACGGTGGCTCCGAGCAGGGCAGGGCCCCGCCTGGGGTCTCAGAGCTCATGGGTGGCCACACCTCCTGAAGGCCTTGCAGTCCCTGTGCTGGGAGACAGTGGGTGTGGCAGTCTGCACCATTCAAGGACCCTCGCCCAGTTGGGGCCCTGTGGGCGTTCACACTGGGAAGAGGCCTCTGCCTCTTCCAGACCCCAAGGCCTTCCCTAGACTCCTGCGACCAGCCCAGGACTTCCCCTCCCTGACCTTTCCACCCCGGGCCCCTCACACGAGATGTGCCTGTCCCTGAGCACACGGTCCGCACTGTCCACCCTCCTTCGGCCCCCTCCTCGGCCCCTCAGTCATCACTGCCCACCCCCCGCCCCTGCCCCGTGGCCTGAGCTCACTCACACCACCGTGGGCATCTCCCTACCTGCTGGCCCACCTCCTGTCCACCTTCCCTGGGAGGCAGAAGGACCTAGAGCGTGTGCACCATTCAAGGCACTCCCTGCCTTGAATACCCTGCGGTTTCTTGTGTCCTGTGGCAAGTACAGGTCTTCCGTGTCCCCTTGCTTTCTGGTCTCACATGCCCCAGATATCCCTGTCCTTGTCACATCCCGTTCTCCTTCCTTGTCTGTAGGCATATGGGCGGCAGGTTCTTACCGTTTGTAGATAATGTTAGAGTTTTATGTTCTGTGTTCGCAGTTAACATTATACCACACGTATTGTTCTTTTTTATTATGATCTTCAAGATTTTCTACACCTCTTCCCCTCCTCTCTCCTGCCCGTCCTGAAGTAATCTGTGTTAACAACCTGCTCAGCCTCTCTCCGCTCTCGTGTGCCCCCCGCCCACGGAGTCTCTTGTTTATCTTCTCAGAATGGAATCATACTGTGTTTCTTTGCGCCTTGCCTTTCTCTCTTCACCCCTGGCTACCTGCCACGCCTGCGACAGAAGCACTAGCTCGTGGTTTTCACGAGCTGTGCGCCCGCCCCTGGTGTGGGGGCTCTAGCTCAGTCCCCAGGCCCCTGCTAGAGGATATTCGGGCTAGTCCCTGTCTTTTTTCCATTACAAGTGAAAAGATATGCTCTCTTAAGCTTATTTTCATGTTTTAAAACTGTTTCTCACTTCAGTGGTTTGGACTTTAGATTCTTGTAATGATTTTTTTATTTCCATGAATGAATGTAAGTCTTCGGGGAGAAAAGAGAAGTTCTGGTAAGTGTGCAGCTTGTCTTCCCTGGTGTCCACTGGGTGAGGTGTGAGCGTGCAGAAGGGTAAGCGTCTCTCCCACCATCTGATGGGTGGGAGTTGGTGGGTTTCCACTCCGGGTCTCCCTGGGTCCTGTGCTGTGCGCGTGAAAAGCCTCCCCTGGCCTTTGAGGCCCCCTGACCCGGCTCCATGTTTGGTGATGCAGCGCCTCCAAGGGAAGGGCTTCTGGCTGCAAGAAGGTCCGGGCTGACCATCTTCCTCCTGGAGAAGCAGTTCTAGAGGCAGCGGGCCTGCCCAGGTCGGTGAGGGTACTCACGGCGCTGAGAGTGGGACCTTATTTGGAAAGAGTCTTTGCAATTTAATTAGTTAAGTCGAGGCCCTACTGGAGTCAGATGAGCCCTTCGTGCAATGCAAGAAGAGGGAAGGGACAGAAAGACACGGCGGGACGTCCCCCACACGGAGACAGAGGCAGAAGTGGAGTGGTGTGGCCAGCAGCCAAGGAGCGCCTGGGGCCACCAGGAGCTGGAGGAGACTAGGAGGGCCCTCCCCAGGAGCTTTGAAGGGAGTGCAACCCTGCCAGCACCTTGATTTGAGACTTCTGGCCTCCAGATCTGTGAGAGAATGAATTCCTCTTCTTTATTACCCCCACCCCGGCTTTGTGGCATTTTGTTTTAACCAGTATTAGCCAGACTTGTCTAGCACTGACTGAAGCCAATGTGGGCCTCTGTCATTTTGTCTGAAAGCACTTCAGGCCAGAGCCAGAGACTGGCAGGCTGGAGAGGGCAGGGGACGGGAGTCAGGGAGACCGTAGGGCTGGGGCCTGAGCAGCTGGCAGAGGGCTGCAGGGGCAGGGGGGAGCTGGGCGGGGGGCCGTGGGGAGGCCTGTTAGACATCCAGGTGGAGCTCCCCAGCAGATGGCCGGGCCTTCAAGCCTTGAGCTCCAAGTGACAGACCAGGGCTGAGATTAGCCACACAGCTTGTCCCCCGAGCCTCTCAGCCAGACCCTGGTCCCAGGAGGGGTCGGCTCTTCTGCCTGCACCTTCCCCCAGGCCCAGCCGTCCTGACCTGGAAAGAAAAGAGAAGGGGGACAGTTCAGAATAAATATATGCGTTTTTAAATGCATGGCCTCTTTTAACTTGTAAGTAGCAATGGCGATTATTCTGTTTAGGCTCGAATGGACACTGAGTCTCATAAAAATCTAGTCTAATTAACTTTTCCCCACAAAACGATTTCCAGCAATGCATTGTGGACATGAAAGCCCTCTGATGAGTGAATCTTTTCTGCTAAATTCAGAAGCATAAGGGGAAGAAGGAACTGTTTCTGAGCCTTCCTTCTGAAAACCAGCTTTCTTCTTTTTATTAAGCTTCTGTCTTATGTGTAAAACTTTAGAAACGTCTAGAAGAAACCACTTGGTCCTCTTTGCCCTTAATTGGAGCACAGGATATGGGCTTCCTTTGGTGCCCGGTGCTGTGGCTAGCAGGAGTGGGCCTCCTTTCCTTCATAGAATAGTCTGGAAGAGTCTGCCAGGCTGGGTTGGCCTCTGTCTGCATCAGGAGCCTGGAGTCTGGAATCAGACACTCGGGTTTGAATCCTGGCTCAGTCACTGCCTGGTGGGGCACTTTGGGGCAAGTGACAGACTCTCGGAGCCTTGCTTTTCTTGTCTGTGGTCGGGAATCATAATGCCTCTTTGTTGGCTCTTATGAGGATTAAATCAAATCAGGTTGTGTCTGCGAAGCATCTGGCTTAGGAGTTGCTGGCCGTGAGGGTATGGGGGGCACAGACGCCCTGACTTCGGTGTGCAAGGCAGATGGCCTGTCTCCTAGCCGGTCACGGGTGTGGGGGGTTGGATGGACTCCTCTCCTTCTGGTGCCTGCCGGCAGACTTGAACGCTTCTCGTGCTGGGGAGCTCATTCCTGGCTGCGGAGCCTGGTCCGCCATCGATCCCGTTGTCTCTGTACCCTCTTTCCCAACCTGTGCCTTGTGGGCTCTGCCTCAGCAGACACGGGCTCTGCTGTGGGGCAGGGGCTCAGGATGATCCTGGTCTTGTTTGTTGAGCTCCCCTTGCCTCCCACCCTTTGTGTGCTGTCGGGAGAGAGGACGTGTCCTCACTCTCCTTGCAGAACCCGTGTTCCAACAGTTCTGCTTTTGTCTGCCCACAAGACCTCCAGAGTTGTGTGCGGCAGCGGGGGACGTCGTGTGGTTCACTGATAGGGGCGGTTTGGCTGCAGCACACGGAGGCCATCCTGCCATCCCGCCATCCCACCACGTACGGGCCCAGCCCCAATGTGCCCGTGTGCACCGGGCCCTTCCTGCATGTGAGCACATGTGCGGGGCTGTGTGTATGTGTGTGTGTGTGTGTACACGCGTGCACACACACAGCTTTTCCTCACATTCATTGACCGGGTGGGAGACAGACATGCTTCCCCTCTCCGGGCTGAGACTCTGGGAAAGGGGCTCTGGAGGACCAGCTGGGGGAACGGGAAGCCGGGGCGGCAAGGAGGGGCCCAGCCTGCGTGCACAGATCTGAGAGAGCTGAACCGCTTGCTTCCTGCCCTGCCACCAGCTCTGTGCCCTCGGGTCATGTCCATCCTCAGCAGCAAGGGAACTGCCCTGTGCCCCACGGAGGGCCGTGGACCAGGTAGGGACCTAGAGCCCAGCTCTGGAGCCCAGCAGTCTGAGTGAAGATCCCTGGTCCGCCTCTGAGTAAATTGCAGCCTTGGGTTCTCTGTGTGACCTCACTGTGCCTCCATTTCTACATAACATATGTGTAAAATGGGACCACGGGAGCCGTCATCTCTCCGATGCTGGTTTTCACTATCCTCATGCCTGCATCTGTGCCCATCTGTCCCTCGGAGTTCCCGAGGAGACAGCCCCACCCCAGGTTCATTACCCACCTGCCTTGGAGACCAAGCAGAGAGGAAGGCAGGTTGACTGATGACTAGCTGGCCCATCCCCAGAGGTGCGGGCCCCTGCTCCCCCTACCCTGCCACCCCTCCACCCTGAGTCCCCCCATGGACTGTTCTCTGGCACTGCATGTTCCAGGGGCCCGTGCGCTTCCCTCCCTCATCTCAGGGCAGGGAGGGCCAGCTAATGGGATACAGTGCTGAGAAGGAGGTTCAGAACCACAGGAGCCAAAGTGGGTAGAGGGGGGCCAGGGCCCTGGGCTGGAGGAGCTGCCTTTGCCAGGAGACGGAAAGGCTGTAGTCTTTGGCAGCCTCCACAGGAAGAAAGGCCATGGATGTGAAGGCCGGTTGTGACAGGCATGGGAGGGGCCCAGTGAAGACCCCTGGCAGGCCTCCTCAGGGAGCAGTATGGCTTGGCCCAGACGGGGGGGCGGGGGTGGGAGGGGGCTCCCAACTCTGGCCGCCTGCTGAGCCCCGTGCTGGGACAGCCAAAGGACGCTGCTCCCCCAGCCACCTGCTCTGAGGTCTTGTAAGTTGTAGGAGGGACCCTGCAAGCAGGGCCAGCATCCTGAGGCCCAGGACCCTTCCCATCCCCTCCACCACTTCCTGTGGAAGGCACTTCCTGTCCTCTCCCCCTGCTCTGCTGGGCTGTCCTCTGGAGCCTTTCCTTGCCATCCCCCTTGTCAACCCATTTTCTAGGCTGCTGGGTGGGGGTTCCTGGCTCTCTGTCACCCTGTCAGGAGAGGGGACCCTGCCTTCCTGCCCTCTGTGCCCCTCTGGCCCTGTGGCCCCCTCACTCCCCACCCTGGAAAGCAGGTGAATAATATCCATCAGCCTCCTGATCTCCTTGAGGGAAGAACGGGCTGGGGGTGCGGTGGTGGAGCAGCTGGTGCTCCAGCGGCCAAACTGGGCACAGTTCTTAACCCTGGAGACACCGCTTTGCAGGCTGGGGCCCTGCTGTCCCCACTCACCGCCAAGGCAGCCACTCCTAAATTAGGCCCAGACCTACTGGACACGCGGCCACCATCCTTTGGAAAATGCCAGAGATAATGCAGACCGCCCTCCCCCCCCCAAACCCCCAAATGCCCCTGAGCCAGCGAAGGACCAGCCCCAGCATTTTAACAGCCAGACCCTGAAGAATTAGGAGGACCCCCTTGCTGATTTATATGCTATACACTTGGGGTTTAATTGGAGCATAATTGTAATCCATATGCCTGTTAAGGTAATTACACTTATAAACCAAATATAATCCATAGATCAATGGGTTCCAAGCTAATTAAGGCAACTGTAATTAACATTTACAAAAAACCTTGCAATTACTGGGATATCCTTTAAGCTGGCCTTCCGAGCTGATAATGAGGCTGGCTCGGCGCTCTGTGGCCTCTGAGAGCTCTTGACTTCTGCCTCTCGGGCCTCCAAACCGAGTGCTCTCACCCTGCCTCACAGGGGTGGGGTCCTCACCGACCGTTACCACCTTGGGGCTCTGCGGCAGGCACCTGGCTGGTGACAGCAGCCCTAAGGGAGGCAGAGCCTCTGACTTGGCTGTCCCCAGGGCTCAGCTTGGGCTCTGGCGCCTAGACTCAGCCTGACAGAGCAGCTCTTGGAGAAAGAGAAATTCATGTGTGGCACTAAAAACCAGCCTCCGAAGTTTCTGGTGGGTGGGGGCAGAGGAGTCCTACCTTCCATCTTTCCTCCTGCCTCACCCCCCTGCACCTGCAGCCAGGCTACCCCGTGCCCTTCTCACTGCCCTAGGGGTAGAGGTGCAATGGGACTGCCCTGCTCTTCCCCCACGGCTGGGGAGTTTGGCCTGGTGGGTGTGGGGGGACTGCATGCAAGGATCAGGGGAACCCAGCCAGTGCCCAGAGGCCATGTCCAGGGCTGAAGCTGAAGGGAGCCAGCCAGGAAATCTAGATTCCCTTCATTGGCATGGTCTCTAAATCGGTGTGTCCAGAAAAAGGAACCCTGACTAATACAGAATGTTCCAGATCATACCCCCTCCTCTCTCCATCCCTCCCCAACCTCAGGAAAAGTCCAACAGTTCTGCATGCTAGGGCCAGGATTGCTCCTGTTCCTGGATGTTGCCTAGTTCCTGGCAATATCAGCTTTGTGAGCTGCACAGAGGCCCACCTGCCAGAATCTCCCCACCCCCCCCCAAAATCCAGAGTGGGAGATAAGTAGCAGCTTCAGCAAGCAGTTACCCCGGGATTTGGGGGGATTACCACAGGCTAATCTGTCTGAAATCTGTCCTTTTCCTGCCCAGGGAAGCAGCAGCACTATGGGAGGGACAGGGACCTACTTTTGTCCTTGCAGCACTGTCCTCTGGGAACCAGGTGCTCCTTTAGCCAGCACCGTCTGGTTCCTTCGGGAGGGATTCCAGTGCCGCCAGGAGCCCTCAAGCTGGTGTTAGGAGGGAGTGTGGCAGGGCTCTTACTAGCCTGAGCTGCCTGGACTTGGCTCCTGCCGCCGCCACTTCAGCTGGTCTGACTTGGGCAGGTAGAAATTCTTTAACCACTTCAAGTCAAGGCCCGTTTATGTAACGGGACTACGATGATTAAAATAATGTACGTGAAGAACTTGCTATAGAGGCCGATAGACAGCAGGCACTCAGCTAATGCTGCTCTTGCTGTTGTCATCACTGTCGCTGACTAGGGCTCTGGAGGACATGGGGACAGATGGGTGCAGGGCCAGAGGGAGGCAGGGGTGTGGGGGGGGAGGGGCCAGGTGAGACAGGCTCAGCTGGGGCAGGAGCCGGGTGGGGGGGTGGGGGGTAAGTGTGTGGGGAGGGAGGCCCAGGTCTCCACTGTGCCCACCGCGCTGGTTCTGGTCTGGAGTACGTGGCGGTCCTGGTGCTGGCTCTTCCCCCTCCTTTATTTCTGCACACCTTTCTGTCTCTGGACCCCAGAGCGTTTGCAGCTGTGGCCGAAGTTGCCAGACAGGACTAGGTTCTCCGGCGCAGGAGCGCGGCCCGCAAGTACGTCTGTCTGCATGGGATAGGCGGTTGGTCAGGGCTGGCATACACCTTAGGGAGATGGTGACAGATCATAATAACAGCTGTCGCTCATTGAGGACCTACTGTGTGCGAGACTCAGGCTAAGCACTGTGCAGACTCATTCGCTGAATCCCAATGGCAGCTCGACACAGCTGGCCTTCTCGTCGCCTTCCACGGATGGTGAGATGGGCTCAGAGAGGTTGAGTCGTTGGTTTGAATGTGTCCAGCAAGGCGGTGGCTGCGCCAGGATTTGAACCCTGCCATTCATTCTCACCACCACTGTGCTCTCTCCCTCCCAAGAGGAGCCTCTACCCGCTCACTCTCTCCTGGCCAGCCAGTGGGGTGGAGAGAGGGGATGGTCATGCAGATTCTTGGCCTGCGTGGAAGAGAAGGACCCATCAGGCTGGGCTGGGCTGCATTCCCCACCCAGCTCCCTCCCGCTCCACATACTCCCACAAGGTGAGCATCTCCCACCCCCCACCAGAGGGAGGAGCCTACGGAACACTGGAGGAGGGCGCCCTCTCCAGGAGGAATGAGAACTGCATCCCGGAGACCTTGCCCAGGGCCTGCTGGGGGGGTGGGTCAGCCAGACACCCCTTCCTTCTGGAGGGCCCTACGAGGATGGGGACACCTGTGGACATGTCACCTGACTTTCCCACAGCCTGGGTTGGGAGGTACAGGGCCCTGGGGAGCATGGATGGACCCCTTTTCTCTGCACAGGGCTGCTTGGGGGCTGGCCTCATTGCTCCCTCTCATCTGCCTGTCGTCCAGGGCCTGAATACTGTCATTTCATATATTATCCTATTTTTGGGTTGCCTCAAGGCAGGAGCATCTCTCTTTTGTGACCGTTAGCCTCTTCTCTCAAAACTCATTTAATAATTCATGATTTTTCTTGTTGGTGATAAAACTGTGGGCGTCTTCGAGCCCCTCTTCTGGGTGCACATGGAATTGCTGGGTCAGAAAATGGGCAGACTCCTCAGGCTTTGGTGCTTCTGCAGAGTCCTTCTTCCCCACATCTGTGGCGCCCCATCGCGTGGACCACGAGCTCTGTGCCTCAACATTCTCAACGACAGGTCGTACCAGTGAACGGTGTCATCAGCCTCTCAGAAGTGTCTCCATTGATGGAAAAAACGGTAGCGCCTCTGATTACTAATGAGACCAAAGGTTTTTCTTATCTTCTTTGGTCACTGATTCTCTTTTCTTCTCTAAATTGCATATTTCTATCCTTTTCCATTTTTATTGTATGTTTTGAAAACCAACGCTTTTCTTTTAATGAGAAATCTGTATTTCACCAAAGATGGAACACAGGGCGTGTGGCTCGTTTATTCCCTGGAGAAGATGCTTGTGTTTTGTTCTCTAATAAGATACCAGAAGATGTCGGCAGATTGCTTTGCAGCAGGTGAGGCTAGAGGCCGGCGTGCGTAAGGATCCTGGCCTCATCCGTGTCCTGGTCACAACTCTCTTGACAGACCCCTCTCTGCGGCGGCCCAGGAGAGCTGGACCCCAGACCAGGGCTGCTTCCCTTTCCCATCCCCAGTGTACAGGCCGAGGGGGTCCTGGCGTGCGCTCTAGACCTGGTTTTGAGCTGCTGAAGGAAGGAAGGAAGGAGGCCCAGCAGCCATGGCTGGCGGATCAGGGCCTGGTGCTCAGCAGATGGCAGCTGTGTGAGCCATGGTGCTCGTGGGGCCCGCATGTGCTCCGCCTCAGAAGCCCACTGGCGTGCCTTCAGAATGCATGCACCCCAGCCCCCTTTGTGTTGGGAAAGTGAGTCAGCGTGTAGCTTCTTGTGTTTGCTTTGTGCTCAGATCGCCAGGAATTGGAGAAGCGAGGATATATAAATAAGTGATTTCACAGAGTAAGTCACTGTCCATTTGGAAAGTCCATTTCCTAGAGGAGGACCTGGGGTGCTGGTTTTGGGGTGGGGCTTGAACCTCGTACGACTTCGCCGTTGCCCACCCAGTGGGCTCACCACCACCCCACGTGGCCATCGACGGGGCCAGGTATCCTTCCTGTTCTGCAGTGAAGCTAGGCCACGCTGGCCCCAGGGGCCGAGGGCCCAAGAGTGGACTCTGGAGGGGTCAGAGGGGCAGGGCTCCCACTAGGTGGTCTGGGGCATGTTGCCAGGACACGTGGATCACAGGCTGCCAAGGGAACCTAGGGCGTGCGGAGGAGCAGGTGCAGGGGAAGCAGCCGCATAGCCTTGTGTTCTCCTGCACCTGCTGGGACACATGCACCAAGGGATGGGCCCAGCGGCTCCCTGGCAGTGCACTTGGTGGCCTTTGCAGGGGGCAGAAGTCATGATGACGTTTCTAGAACCCAAGCCCCGCATCATGGAGGAGCTCTAAGCGCTTCCCATGTCCTACCTAGTGGATGTGCCATCATGGCTGACGGCCCTCCTTGTCCCTACAGAGCTACCGTCAACCCACACTCCCAGCACACTTGCACGTAGCTCGTGCTGCACACCATCTGGGCAAGTACCTGCCCGGCTCGGCACAGCTCCTGATAGTAATCCCGCTTTCCAGGTGAGGTACAGAGAGATGGGAGGCATAAGTCACGCGCACAGGACCCACAGTGGGTGGCAGATGGGGCTCAGCCCCTTGGCCATGTGACCCTGGAAGCCATGCCCTGAGCTGCTCTGTTTGTCTCCCTCTTGGTTGTGGGGAGTCCCAGCCTCTCCTGGGAGTAGGTGTGCTTGACTTGTGTTCAGTTCAGACGCAGAACCTCCTGGAAAGGCTCGCAGGAAAAGATCAGGCAGAAAGCCTGAGCCCGTGTCCTGGCCAACCCCGCCAGGCTGTCACTGCCCCCCACTGCCCACCAGACATGTAACAGAATGGCTCAAGACCCACTCTTATTTTGGTACAGCTTTCTGTCCCCGTTTCCATGTTTTGTTTTTCCTTTATAGTCCCAAGTGTTGAGCCTAGCAGAACACAGCTGTCTCACCAAACAAAAATAGATCCCATCTGAGGAGGGCTCTGTGGCCACAGACATTCTCATGCTCTCAGCAAAACCAGGTTCCCTTGCCAAGCGTTCTTTGAGAGGATGTTTGGAAAAAATGTCAAGGCATTCATTTTTCTCTTGGCCTTTTTGGTTGGAATTGCGGGGCCTTAACACTGGAAGTAAAAGGAGTTTCAAATAAACACGCAGCCAGTGTTCAGGCCTGGGCCTGGTCTCCCAACTGGCCGTCCGTCCGTGGTTTCTCCACAGCTGTCACTGAGCGCGAGGGTCCTCACGTGGCCCCACCTCTGTGACAGGAAGTTTCCAGATGTTTCTGGATGTTTCCAGATGTTTCCAGATGGCAGAGGGACAGAAAGCGAGGTTTCCACCCCCTGCAACTGCAGAGAGAACGCTGTTGGGGGACGTATGGGGGCGAGGCTTCCTGCAAGATGATGTCCTCTGAAGACGGGTTTCCACTCTTGGAAGGGGCGCTGAGTCTGTCCAGGATTTTGGAAGTGCTGAGTCTTCATTGCCCTTGGGCTCTCTGCCAGCACTGTCTGCTGGAGGAATCTGGGTGGGTCTGAGGGCACCTGCCCCTGAAGCAGATCAGCTGGTTCTTAGCCACGTTCGCTTTCCTGCACTTGCCCGGCTGTGGGTCCCCCCTTCCAGCCAGGGAGCCATCTGGCTTCCTCGGGGCCCAGAGCCTTCCAGGGAGGCTCCGACCCGTGTGGCGTGCCGAAATGGAGGTCACCCACCAAGGCCACAGAGGGGGTATGGTGGCGGGGCCGAGGGTGTAGCCCCCAGGGAAGGTGCCCGTGTGGGTCCTAGCCTGCCCGGGCTGCGGCCACCTTGCCATGGAGCTGCCTCAGGTGGACAGTGAGCAGTTCCTTTGTCTTCGTCCCAGGGGGCTTCCTCGGGCGAGTCTGGGGGAGGCTATGGTACGGGGCCGGGGTCCGATTCTTGGAAGTGCTGGGTTTTACTGCCTTTGGGTGCTTTGGTGGCGCTGTCTACATTGGAGCCTGGGAGCTCCTGCGCAGGGTGCGCGCCCCTGACCCCAGAGCCTCCAGAGTAGATTCCCTGGGGTCCATCCTCGGTGGCATCTGCAGAGTGACTCCCTGCAGGGGTGCCGACTCCCGACGTGCCGCCGGCGCTGGACGGCCTGGGGGCTGGGGCACGCCGGCAGCTCCAGGCGTAGTTCCACTTCCCCGGCCCTGGGTCTGGGCTGTAGCACGTGCAGCGCCGTCACAGTCCTGCCTTGACCCCAGCTCGGAGTGTTGAGGGAGCTCAGGTCCAGAGCAGACCAGCAGCCCGCGATTGCTTCAGGCAGCCCTGGTTTGCTCTTCCTGGCGGGGAGAAGGTTGGTTCTGGTTTCAGATTTTGACTTTTAATTTTATAAGCGTGATTTGTTCATATGGAAGATTTGGATTGTGAGCAATCCTGAAGCAGCCAGAAGAAACCCTGCTGTGCTCCCCAGTAACTTCGTTTCAGCATTTTCAAGTGTTTTCTCCCAGCCCCCCTCTCCCCCTCCCCAGCTTTAGTATTTTTCAAAGACAATCGAGATTCTGTTTTATGTATAGTTTTACAGAATGTACTTGTCAGCTTTGAAATAGACTCATCTGCGTTTTCGATATGGGCTACGGGGGGAAGACCAGATTGCCGATGCTTAGCTGTGGGCGGAGGAAATCTAAAAATATCCCTTTCGTTGGCCTGGCACAAGGAACCCCATGGCTCCACATTTTCCTCCCAGGAGAATAAAGGCAGAATTAGCCAAGACGAAGAGTGGACCTTCATGCAGGTCTCCCTGTCAGCCCCGGAGGTGAGAAAGGGGCCGTGACGGGAAGGAGCACTGGATGGAGCACGGCCTGGCCTGGCTGTGGAGGGGGCCGGAGCCCAGTGCCTTCCTCAGGAACCTCAGGAGCTCTCCAGCTTCTTCTGCAAAGAGAACACTGTGTGGGGGAGCTGGAGGGGTCTTCTCTCGGACACCGGCTACTTCTTCACCCAAGACCCTCCCTGGTTGCAGGAGGGAAACTCTCAACCGTGAAGAGTGTTTGGAGAGACTTCTGCTTTTAGTAAGACAGAGCGGAAGGACCCTTCCCGATTTCTCCAGCTGAGTACCTTCAAACACCCTGGATATTGGGTATAAAACAAACATAAGACTCCGGAAGGTGGAGAGAAGAAGGTACATAGGCTAGTGACCTTGGGACTGAGAAATGACCCAGCAGTGACTCCCTGGGTGGTCTTTTTGTGTCATAGATCCCAGACTTGAAGCTGAAGAGGCCAGCCAGTGGAGGCATCAGGGGACACAGACAGGAAAGCCCCAGAAAGCCTACTCTCTCTAGCCTACAGACCAGGAAACATGCAGTCTAGCAAGAAACCAGATTCGTAGACAGTAACCCTCTATGCCAGCCGGATACGACTGCAAACTGTGGTCCATCTCCGTCCATGTCAGCCGGGGCTGAATGGGGGGCCCGAACATCCGCCCTCATGAGGCTCTATATCAGAGAGGCCAAGGAGAGAGCCAGGAGCCAGAGGGTAATGGGAGCCCCTCAGCTGGGCTGCCAGTGGAGACCACCCAGAGGTCCCCCACCCAGTGATAATAAGGCCACCTCACCCCCTCCTCCTTCCCATACAGGGAGCAATTATGAGGCATTTCTGCTCCTCCCAGCCAGGGTGGAAGTCCCACCCTTGACCGGCAGTACGAAGAGACCCTCCCCCACTCAGTCCAGCAGAGGACCAGTGGGGAACCTGGAATTCTGCCCTACGTGGGAGTAAGGTGGCAGCTCTAACCCCCTTCATCTGCCAGAGATGTGTCCCAAAAAAGCCAACTAAAAGGAAGCGTTTAAATAAGGGCTAGAGTCTTGAACCACAATACCCCAAATGTTCAGGTTTCAGTGCAAAATCATTATCATGCCAAGAACCAAGAAAATCTCAACTTGAATGAGAAAAGACAACCAGTAGACTCCAGCACTGAGATGACACAGATGTGAGGACAGAGATTTTAAAGCCATTATTACAAGAATGCTGGAAACAGATGATAACATGGAAAGTCTCAGCAAAGAAACAGAAGATCCAAAGAAGAACCAAATGGCCATCGTACAACTGAAAAATATGATAGCCAAGATAAAAAACTAACAATTGAGGGGACAGAGGAAACAGTCTGTGAACGTGAAGATAGAAGCAGAGGTTGTGCAGAGGAGGAAAAAACGGGCTGAAGAAAACGAACAGACATTTCCCCAAAGATGATACACAGATACCAAAAAAGCACATAAAAAGATGTTCAGCCTCGTTAGTCATTAAGGAAATGCAAATTAAAACCACACACGATGAGGTATCACTACACGCTTATCAGAAGGGCTCAAATAAAAAAACAAAATCAGCCACAAAAACACAGGCTGATGAGGATGCTGAGAATCTAGACAATTCTGGGGTCGTTGTTGGGAATGAGAAATGGTACAGCCGCTCGGAAAGGAGTTGGCAATTTCTTAAAAATCTAAACATCAGCTATCATAGGACCGACCCAGCAGTGGCCTCTCGGGCATTGCTCACAGAAAAGTGGAAACTCTTAATTGACACGAAAACCCGCCCGTGAATGTTCATGCCAGTTTTTCTCTAAGCCTGAAACCGGAAGCGATTCAGATGTTCTTTGGTGGGTAAAGAGTTTCACTGTTCGTTCCCTGGAACCTTGTTTGGCAGAGAAGAGAAGCAGTTGATGCACTAGAGAAAGTCTCCAGTGAAAAAACGCCTGTCCCCAAAGGTTAT
>RCUC01131284.1:0-12190 GCA_003697995.1 Taxidea taxus jeffersonii
GGAAGGTGTAACTCACAAGGTGGTCTACTGTGTAATTCGGAGGTGGTGGTGCATCAGTCCTCCTCATGGGGAGAACGAATAACCTTTAATGCTAAGGCCACCCGTCTCACAGAGAGGAATAAGAAGGATATAACCATGTTTGCTTTCCTCTACATACGGATGTGTTTCAAAGCCCATGTGTGAGCGATGGCTCTACTGTATATCCTTTTTCCAAAATACAATAAGCCTGACTTTTTGTGAGGGCAAGTTGGAGTAGAGACAAGGAGAGAGAAAAACCACTTTGGAAGATGAAATACCTATTTGATTGATTTGTGTCAGGAATAGAAAATGTCTTGCTGACGCTCATCTGATCTTGATCTTCGAGGGATAAATCTCAGCATTTCCTCGGCTTCCATATGCTCTGTGGAAAGTGTCACACAAACACGAATGCAATCTAATTTCAAGGATCATTGGTGGGGAAAGTATTTATGTTTCTGGGGGTTTTCATCATTTTCACCCAGGTGTCATCTATGGTCAGGGCTTGGTTGTCATTCATGAAAATGTTTTTTTAAATATTTAAATATTGGCTGAGTTTATTACCACAGAAGATACACACATTTGGGGATAAATGGAATGACCTTTTCTCTGAGCACGTATGGCCCATATTCACCACGCATATACCCAATACTGTTCTGTTCAAGTGGACAAGCCCAGAATGCTGGTTAGAACAAGGGAGAGCTCCTGACCAATAAAACTTGACAACAGGGAGTTGCTTGTGCGCACGTGCGTGGCTCCTCTCTGTTGATGACTTAGGATTGTCATGCTTTAAACAAACCTAATGGATAAAATGGCCTGTTTCTCCTCCATAGCCTGCCCTCACCATTCTGTCAGCGTGTCTTTCGTCAGGATACCAACACATAACGCACGTCCCAGGGAACCCGTCTTCTCCTGATGAGAATGACAAATAGGGGGGTCCCACAGAGAATATTTGTTTCCAAGATAACGGTCACAAGACAGCCACCTCATGGTAAGAGTGAGGCACAAGCCGTCGGCAGGTGTTGGGCCGAGTTAATGGTTGTGTGACAGAGTGGTTTGTGCCAAGGCACTGTGGTCACAGTTTACGTTCTTAATGTCCTAGGAGTTCCTGTCATGAACTCTTAGCTGCAGCCTTGCTGATTCATGTGATTAGCAAGGCTTCCCAGACTTTGTGGATATTTCATAGATACTGATGGAAATTGGTGGCCTGGCCTACTTCCGTCCTGAGAGCAAAGGTAAAGAGAGCCCCTCAACACCCTAACGTTACCTTTGCCTTTTTCAAAATGAGAGAATCACAGCATTTTTATGAAATGTGAAACGGAGTAGGGAATCAGTGACTTATAGTATCCATGGGTAAAGCAGTTAAAAAAAAAACAAACTTTGGCTCAGGACAGTCCAGACATCGAGTCTCTGCTGCCCCCTACTGCCCATTTTGTGCATATGGTGTCTCTGGGTAGACTTGGTTCCAGCCTCTTACTCTCAGGGCACTCTGATGGGGAGGATAATTAATGACTTGAGATTGTCCAAATGTTCTCTTCCAGACAGGGTCTCCCCACATTTGTTTCTCAGTTTGAGAGGATGCATGTGGATGGAAGAAAACCCATGTTGTGGACATGATAGGGTTCACATGTGTGGACAAGAACGACAGCAGGCCTGAGCTAAAATCATCTCCGCAGGGCCGGCCGTCCACCCTCTCCCTTCAGCAGCCATCAGCTGGTGGATCTAAGAATCCGGTTTAGCCCTGAGAATAAGGATCTATGGGCACTGGCTGATTTTTGCTGCAAGAAAAATTCTGCTAGATTTGGCTTTATTTTTAATCATTCCAACCAAACTATACAGTATGTAGTATGTGAGTCTGCCTCCTTATGATGTATTCATGTACTTGGAACTCAGTCTGTCATCTGTCTAGTGCATTACTGGATGCCTTCTAAATCTCCAGCATCATGCTAGTCACTAAAAACTCCAAAGCGAAAAAATCGATCATCTTTGCCCTCCTGGAACTTAGGGTCTGGGGGCAGGGATTGATATTAAATCACAAATAATCTCATGAACTTTTGTGTTTACTGCTTTTAAGAAGAAGATTAGGTGCTATGAGGGATCATAAAGGAGGAATGAGGCCAGTTCTATGGGTGAGATAGAAACTCATCAGGGGAGATCCAGAGGTGAAGTCCTCAGGGGTCCACTGAGCAGAGAACACCCATTCTCTCTCACACAGTGGTTGGAAACAAAGGATGTTTATAGACAGACATCAGTTTCCCTTTGGAAATGAAAGTCTATATCCTGAACCAGTTGTTGTTGTTGTTTTTTTTCCCCCTCCCCTCTTTCTGGTCACGGAGAGGAGAACTAAAAAATTACAGCAACTCAAACTTTCCCTGCATATTTAAAAAAAGAACGTATTCACATTTGTCTTCTCACAGTTGAACGGCCTCATGGGAGTAGGGAGTTTCCTGACCTCACAGGAACAGAACCAGAAGCTAGATCATCACTCACGGAAGTTACCAAAGGTGGGGTTTCCTGTATTCACAAGTAGACTGGGACAGATGGCTTCTAAAATCCCTTACATAGAGGATTTGATTATCCTAGGCAAAGCATAGAGTTGGTATGATTTTACTGGGTCTGGAGAGGCCTAGTAATGACACCTGTCCCTCATAGTTGATTAGAGTTTCCGGAGGCTCTCCTTTGGATTGGTTCCTTTGAAGGCATTCATTCATTCCAAAAATGCCCCTTATTCTGGATGGTGTTGCTCTCATCCTAGAGTTCACCTCTGTGCAGATCAAGTTGCATTTTGTGTAGATAATGGCCCGTGTACAGTTTGTGATGACTTCCTTTCCCCCAGTCGTAGCTGGAGAAGATTTCTCCCCAAACTTCAGATAAGTTATCTAGAACTTGCCCAGCTCATATTCTGAGGCCATCAGGGAGGCCACAGGCAAGGATTTCTGTCCAACTAAAAACAGTCATGGCTCCTGGATGAGAAGTCATTATTCATGGGTGGTTTCAACCATTTAACACTTGGATTCATTTCCTTGTCCTCCCATGAGAAGAGCCAGATATAAATATCTTTTTTTTTTTTTAAGATTTTATTTGTTTGACAGAGATCACAAGTAGGCAGAGAGGCAGGCAGAGAGATAGAGGAGGAAGCATACTCCCCAGCAAGCAGAGAGCCCGATGCGGGGCTCGATCCCAGGATCCTGGGATCATGACCCGAGCCGAAGGCAGAGGCCTTAACCCACTGAGCCACCCAGGCACCCCACCAGATATAAATATCTTAAGGCAGAATTATTTCTAAAAATCTGTTTTACGTACATGCTGTAGGGGGCAGCATTCGTTAAGGAAAGGCAGAGGACAGCCCTGTAGAAGAGAGGAATTGTTTAGACCTTATAGGGAAGAAACTGGGCCCCGCTTGCAAAGATTTCTGTGCACCAGAGATATTCATTCTGTCACGTTCTTCATACACGGATGAGGTTCTGGCCCTTTGGTAATAACACTCCTTAAGGGGACAGGATCACCCTACATCACAGGAAATTTTTCTGGCCTGGAGTCCATACCAGTGAGCACTTATGCGGGAGAGTGACTTTCCACATAGGACATATGTGCTTCGGCGCGGATTCCTACCCAGATCCCCTGACGCCAAGCTTGTGTTCTTTTAGCCACTTTCTGAGCCATTGCGGTCTACCCACCCACCAGTCAGAAATAGTGACTATTTCCCCCCAGACTGCTTCAAACCTGTTTCTGCCCAGGAAATCATAAATAATAGTGAAACGTGTGGGAGATAACCTTTTCCTGGATCTTCCAGCCTTGAGAAAGTCACTGAGGCAGTTTGTGACTTGTTGACTGACCCCTATCTCCCCGGGCCCTAAAAATTATGGCTTCAAATAATAGCCATGTATTCACAAGCCTACAGGTTGATGGGACAGTCCTGCTGAGGTATGCCAGGCTCGGGTGATCTCAGTTGGGTTGGCTCACACATCTGCCATCATCTGGTTGTCTGCTGGATGCTGGCTAGTCTGTAATGCCCTCAGCAGAGATGTCCCCGCTTCTCTACCCTGTCTTTGATCCTCCAGGCCAGCCTAGGCTGTCTTCCTGATGGATGAGTTCTGAGACAGAGGGCTAAGTGCACAGGCCTTTGAAGGCTAAGTTCTGGAAAGGGACATTGGTTCTCTTCTACTGTGTTCTGTTAGCCAGAGCAAGTCACATGACCCGGCCAGGTACATTGAGGGAGGAGCTCTGAGCCACATTACAGAGTGTATGTGATACCAAGACAGTGGGCACTTGGGCACTGTTTGCCGTGAGCCTGCCACAATAAATAAGCTGGACCCCGTGCACGTGCATTAGTGATTGATTTTACTTGCCAGGGTAATAGTCCATTTCCATGGAGTGCCTTGAAAATGAGACTCATACTCTGAGATCATAAAAGATAAGCCAAGACACACTTGTCTTTTCCTACAAGTACGGAGGTGTGCAGCTGTGCCAGCTCTCAGTGGGGTGAGTGGCCGAAGGATCCTTGCTTACTCCAGCCCCACAGAAGGTCTCTGAATAGCAGACGCAAGCCCCGTTGCTCTCTGAGGCCCCCTCTGGCTAAGCTTGGAACTGCCTGTGACGGTAGCATCCTGCAGAAGGGGACTAGCTCTCTGTCAGCCTGTTCTCAGATCTTTGGGGTCCTTGGCCTTCAGATACTCATGCTCCTCTGCTTTTTTCTGTTCTGTGCTGACTGGTGCAAATTGTGTGAGGAAGGGATTCAGGACACCAGGGGTCTGTTCCCAGCAATTCCCCTTGATGGCCATGTGACTTCAACGGTATGACTTTAACATCTCTGAACTTCCAATTCCTTGGCTTTAAAATAGAAGTGAGAGTAGCATGAACTTCATAGAGCTACTCTGAGGATTATGTAAGCTGAAACGTAGGAGGAAAACCCCCAGAATTATGTATGTCATGTATATCGGATGCATGAATTAATTCATGAGTGTGTGCAGTCTAAAATGACTTCCTATGGGCATAGTAACCCCAGCAGCTGGATGCAGAACCTCAAGAAGCCAGTTCTCTACTCCTGGTCTTTTGCTTCAGATCAAAAGTCTAACGTGCCCATATAACCACATCTTGCTTAGCTATGTCTCTCATGGTTAAACTATGATGAAGGATGTTTTTGAAAACCAAAGGGACCAAGAAACCCAGAGTGACCTTCACTAAAAGAAGAGCTTTTAGCAAATGACTGCTTGTCATAGCATGGTTATCTTAGAAATGGGTAGCCTATTGATTCTTGAAATCCCCCCACAGCCACTCACTGGGGGAGGGGAATTCAGGAAAAAAGTATTGATTTAGACAAGTAAACATAATGGAAGAAGCATTTGTTAGGCTGCCATTTTTATTTTTCATAAATTGCTTACTAGAGTAGAAGAAAGAAGATAAGATCTTTCAGCAGGGTTTTGAACAAAAGGGTATTTTTAAACAAAAGGATATTAGCCAACTTAATTATACTCCTAAAGCAATGTAAAGGTTATGATTGATGGTTTTTGCTCAGTGTTTTGGAACAAAGGCCCCTTTGATTTATAAAGGATTTTTTTTTTTCCTGAATGTGATTCTATTTTTCCTTTTGTTTGTCCATCATTCTCAAGTCTGCGTTCTCCGATCTTCTTAATGCATCCAAAGCCACAGTTTAAAATAACCTACTGCCCCACTCCTCGGGGTGGAGACTGGAGCATCTTCAGACAATAAAAGGAAAGACATTGTAGCTGAACTAACAGTCTGAGGAAAAGTGTGAAGCACCAACTCTGAGTGTGGCAGTTTCTGAGCTCCCTTCTGTCTGAGCATACCCGGATGCCATGGCTCCAGCCTTGGGCTGTTGGTCAGCGTTAGCGGTCATGTCTGGGGAGCTGATGTAGCCACTGCTGGCTGGAAACTGAGCAGGACTGTTCACTCTCATTAAGGAAACCCTCAGATCACCGTCTGGCATGAAATGCTTCAGAAATCATCAAACAGCTGAGGTTGAAGCTGGCTTACTTGAAGTGTTTCCAAAGGCTTTGGCATATCTGCCTTTTGGATGAGCTTAGCTAAACAGAGAGATTTTCAGATCTGGTGTCTGGGGGTGGCAGGAGCTCCCCGGGCACTGGAAGTCACATTGAGTGGGGTTAGGAAAGGTGGGAAGAGGGAATTGGCTCTTCTTGGCCCACTGCTTGCTCTCTTCCTTCTCCTTCTCCTTCTTTTTTTTTTTTTTTTTAAAGACTATTTGAGAGAGAGAGAGCATGAGTGGAGGGGACGGGCAGAGGGAGAGGGAGAAGCAGACTCCCCACTGAGCTGGGAGCCCAACGCAGGGCTTAGTCCCAGGACTCTGAGATCCTGACCTGAGTGGAAGGCAGACGTTTAACCAACCGAGCTACCCAGGCACTCCTCCCTCCTCCTTCTTTAAGCTGCTCTTTCTATCTCTCTCCCCTCTGAGAAGGTAGCTTCCCAACACCAGGAGGACCAGACATTTCCCAGAGAGTGAATCTGTAGTTTATTACAAACGTCTCTGCATCATTTTAGGCGAGCACTGTCACTATCCCTTTCTGCAGTGCCGGTAATAGTCTATGTCTGTGCTGATATGCTAGCCACTAGCTACAGGGGGCTATAAAACACTTGAAATGTGGCTGGTGAGAATGAAGAACTGAAATTTAAAGTCTTCTATTTTAATCAAGTTAAATGGCCACATGTGGCTAGTGGCTACAGTATTTGACAGTATCTCTGAATGAAGCCTGTTATTTAGGGGCACCTGGGTGGTTCAGTTGGTTAATCATCAGACTCTTGATCTCAGTTCAGGTCTTGATCTTAGGGTCATGAGTTCAAGCCCCACATTGGGCACTGTGCTGAGTGTAGAGCTTACTTAAAAAAAAAAAAAATCATTTAAAAATGGCTCCCTCATCATGAAAGACCAAATACTGCTTGATTTCATTTGTATGAAATATCCAGAATAGAATCTACAGTGACAGATAGCAAAGTAGTGGTTGTCAGGGCTGGGGGCCAGGGTGGGCCTGCAGAGAGGGGCATGACAAGTGACTGCTAATGGCTACAGAGTTTCTCTTGGTTGTAATAAAATGTTTTAAAATTAGATGGTGGTGATGGTGGCGCAACTTCATGAGTATACTAAAAATATTGAGTCGTACACTTTCTTATTTTTTTGCAGTTAAAATTAGCAATGATTTCTTTTTTTAATTAACATATAATGTATTATTTGTTTCAGGGGTCGAGGTCTGTGAATCATCAGTCTTAATTCACAGCACTCACCATAGCACATACCCTCCCCAATGTCCATCACCCAGACACCCCATCCTTCCCATCCCCCTCCACTCCAGCAACCCTCAGTTTGTTTCCTGAGATTAAGAGTCTCTTATGGTTTGTCTCCCTCCCGATCCCATCTTGTTTCATTTTTCCCTCCCCTTTCCCCACGACCCCCTACCCTGCCTCTGAAATTCCTCATATCAGGGAGATCATATGATAATTGTCTTTCTCCAATTGACTTATTTAGCTAACCATAATACCCTCTAGTTCCATCCACGTCCTCACAAATGGCAAGATTTCATTTCTTTTGATGACTACATACTATTCCATTGTATGTGTATATATATATATGTGTATATATATATATGCCACATCTTCTTTATTCATTCATCTGTTGATGGACATCTAGGCTCTTTCGATAGTTTGGCTACTGTGGACATTGCTGCTATAAACATTCGGGTACACGTGCCCCTTCAGATCACTACGTTTGTATCTTTAGAGTAAATATCCAGTAGTGCAATTGCTGGGTCATAGGGTTGCTCTATTTTCAACTTTTTGAGGAACCTCCATGCTGTTTTCCAGAGTGGCTGAAATTAACCAGTCAGGAAACTAAAGGTGTTGGTGAGGATGCGGAGAAAGGGGAACCCTCCTACATTGTTGGTGGGAATGCAAGCTGGTGCAGCCACTCTGAGTCATACACTTGAAATGGGTGAATGTTACAGTATGTGTATTGTATCTCAGTAAAGTATTGTTTTGGTTTTAAATAGTTTGCTTTCCTGCCAGATGCAAGTAGATATTCTGACCCTAGCTCTGTTCCTACCACCTAAGTGTGGTTAAGTACCTACCCTTTCTTGGGCCTCAGTTTCCCCTTGATAAAATAGGGGTGTTGCCTTTGCCTCAAGGAATAGCAAAGAAGAGAGTTCCTGGTTCTCCTTTCCTTGCATCTTTATAACTTTATTCCAGGTCAAGTAGGAATGTACCCCTTTTCTCTGGGAAACCCAGTTCTGGGAGAGCCCCAACCAGTAGACAGAGCTTTGAGTAGGTTGTACCTCGCCTTGCTCTGTCCATTCCCTCTGGAACCACAGTATAGGGAGCCTTTGGTGCTGGCCTAGGAATTTTAAGTAACAGCTAAGGTATTTATCTTTTTGCCTTTGATCCAGATAAAAAGATTTGTAACTTTGCTTTGTCAATTGATCTAATGCACAGAAATGGCTTTCCATATCCTCAGCAAGCAGATTCCCAGGGGCAAGGAGAGATTCCTGGTTTTAAAATGTCTTGCAGTTTTTCGTGGTCTGTGGTTGGCAATCCTCTGGAATTTCTGGGAAGTACATTCTTCAGGAGCAGGCTTGAGCTGGTCTGTTTCTTCTCCCACTTCTCACTAGGGCTTTTGAAAACAAAGGCAGGTCAAAGGATCATCAACCAGTGACATTGGAGGAAGTAATTGTTACTATTATCGTCCTCCTCCTCCTTCATTGCTGTCCTAAAGCCTGTAGTGTGTCAACGAGCAGATGTTACAAAAGCCTGCCTTATGAATAACTTTAGGACTTACTTATTTCATGAACATCAGGGGCTGGACAGTGAACAGAAGGAGACATTGTGACAATGAAATGATGGTAATGGTACCTGCTGGTTATTGGGTATTCATTTGGGCCTGGAGTTATTTGGGATCCCTTGCATGCTGGCCTCTTTTAATACCTCATACCAGGGAGTGTCAGTAGTACCTTCTCCATTTTACAGATGCAGAAACTGAGGCTCAGAGTTAAATAAGTTGCTTACGTCATTGCCACTGAGAAGGCTAGAGATGAGATTTGAACGAGGATCTGACAACTCTAAAGCTGACGTTTTGCTTTTAACCCTCAGATGATCTGGGTGCTTGGGTGGCTCAGTGAGTTAAGCGTCTGCCGTCAGATCAGGTCATGATATCAGGGTCCTGGAATTGAGTCATGAGTCAGGCTTCCTGCTCAACTGGAAGTCTGCTTCTCCCTCTACTCTTCCCCCCCTGCTCGTACATTCTCTCTCAATCAAATAAATAAATAAAATCGTTTAAAAATTTGGTTTCTACCACATCTCACTTAAAAGAAAAAAATCATAGGATGGTACAATTCAGCTTTGGCAAAATTTGCTAATCGTTGAGCTCCTTTTTGTGTCAGGAGTTACTTGCAAAGCTTATTTGCAAATCAGTGCAGTGATGACCAAACCAGCAAGTGCCAGATGAGTGGTAAATTAATACACAGAAGAAGGAAAGAGTGTTCTGGACAGAATAGCATTCCCCAAGACTACTGGGTAAGGAAGAGGATGGCATGACCAAGGAAATGGAAGTGAAGTATGTGTATGTGTCCATCTGAGGCAAAATGACTTTCTCAATTCTACCCTGCAAATCAGTGCTAGACAAGAGTTCTGTGAGGGCGGGCAGTAAACTTTTGTCGGAAGAATGAATGGTAGCTGAAATGGGGTTAGAAATCAGGTCTCCTGAGTCTGGTTAGTGGTCTGCCTGGTCATGTCCCTCAGAGAACCCTTGGACAATTGCAAACTGGCCTTGAGCAGAGGATGCTCATAGTGTTGTGATTTATAATAAGAAATGTGTATGGATTTAATCTTTATCCCCATTTCCAGCAGAGCTCCTAACACTCTTGGAACTTGCTAAGTGATGAGTGTGATCAAGGTGTCGTACTTTATGCTAATGAAGTGACTGGCACCACACCCAGGGGTGGGAGCTAGTGCCAGTGGAGCCAGCCTTGGGATTGAAGGGTTGGAACCTTTAGTCCCACCCCTTGACCTCAGAGGAGGGAGAAAGAGCTGGAGACTGAGTTCAAACACCGGTGGCCAAGAACATCATCAATCAGCCTAAGTAATGAAGTCTCCATAAAAACCCAAAGGACAGGATTTAGATAGCTTAGAGGTTGGTGATGTGGGGAGAGTGGTATCATGGAAGCGCCATGCCCTTCCCCCTGCCTTTCCCTGTGTGCGTCTGTTCCATCTGGCTTTTTCTGAGTTGTGTCCTATTCTATAATCCAGTAATCCACTAAGTCAGAAGTTTCTCTGTCCTATAAGCTGCTCTAGTGAATCAATCCAACCCAAGGAGGGGTCTTGGGTACCTCCAATCTATAGCCAGTTGTTCAGAAGCACAGGTGTTAACTTGTGTTTTCAACTGGTGTCTAAAGTGTTGGGGATGGGGGGACAGTCTTAGGCACTGAGGCTTAACCTGTGGGATCTGATGCCAGCTCTGGGTAGATAGTGTCAGAACTGAATTGAATCGGAGGACATCCAGTTGGCCTAGGGGAATCGCTTGGGCCTGTGGGGACACCAGCCACCCCTACCCATGCCCTCCCCTCTGCCTACCCCTCCCCAAACCCTCCCCCCACATCCCTGTAATGACCTAGCATACCTCCACAGGCCAGTCATGGCAGAAACCAATTTTCACAGCACTGTGTGGAGTCAGAAGTCCTAGCCTGGAGGCAGAGCTTCAGCAGAGGTGGAGAAACTGCAAAGTTCTGTCCAAGGGGCTTTGTGGACCTGGTAGGCTTATGGTAAAGGAGCAGGAGACGTCAGATCCAGTGGCAAGTTGATCTGTGGACACAGGAAGCCTGACAGAGCTCTGTGGTGATGAAGTCCTGGGCCACTTACAAGTCCCAGTGAGTTTCAGTTTCTGTTAGCAGAACGCAGCCCTGCCTCTGTGAGCACCCCTGGTAGCTTTGTGCCACCAGAGGCAGGGTTCCAACTGGTGGGACGCACGATGGCGGGAATTCCATCATTGAGCTGCTGCTAGGTTAGATCTCAACTAAGTAACGTCTTTTGGTGCTTCCGTCCTAATTTTTAAGCAAGATGTCTGTGTTTCGTAATAATTCTTTAACTTCACCTAATTAGATAAAAAATAATGAACTGTTTAAAAAGGCAAGAGGAGCTAGGGCCAATGTTACTGGAATTTAAAAAGTGGAGATGGAATTTTTATCTGGACTCCAGGACATTTTTGCCTCTTCACTTGTAGAAAAAGAACAAAAAAAACCTGATTCTCGTGCATTTCTGTATCTCTTGAAAAAAGGCTACTTTGCTTTCAAACACCCACATTTGGACTTTACTGTCTATGCTGCTGGTTCCTGAAATGTTAAATAAAGGAAACGGGGGGAAAGTGTTCCAATGTAACTTTTTAGGATGCCTGACTCCTTAGCCACCCCATGAGACTTGTCACTACCGATCTTTGTGTCCTCGGAATCTGTCCCGGAGCAGACATTGATTAGATGAATGAATGTGTCCCGCAGAGTCCACACTGCCGTGATGCCCATCATCCCAAAGGACCATCCCATTAATCTAACTGGAAATCCTCACCCTTGGGAACATAGCCCTGGGGCTATGCCTCTTTCTAGCCCTTGAATGAGTTTCCTGGCGACCCGGACTAGGTCTTTCTTCTCTAGGGACCCTACACATCCTTCCAGGAGGACCCCTTTGTTGGACATTTGCTCGCCCAGCACATTTGTCTCCACACTGGGTTCTGTGAGATGAAAGCTTACTGCCAGCAGAGAGAGAAGCTAGTTGAGACATCACAGTTTGACTAAAGGCGGGGGACAAAGTGTGTAATCAGAGTGGTCCCAGGGAATCCGTGCATTCCTGGCTGCTATTTTAAGACTCTCCTTCTAAACTGATATCCTTCAGGTTTATTTGGTTTAACTCCTGCTCTGGGAAGTTGGCTTGTTTCTGCGCATCAGCACGGTCACGAAAGTAGCCCCTCCAGGACTTGGGCTGGACAGCTTCGGAATAGCTAGCATTTTTCTTGCCGGCACTCTGTATTGACAGCAGGTTTGAATCACCCGGCCCTGTTTTCTGTAACATAACCAGGCCAGAAATCATTTAAAAACATTTTGGATGCCTAATTTGATCTTCTCCATGAGAGGGAGGCATAGCCTGGTACATTTTGGGTCTAGAGGTTTAGGAA